>QYAN01000026.1:0-234487 GCA_003988815.1 Chlorencoelia australis
AATAATATTATAATTATTATATTATAATAATAATATTATAATATAATAATAATAATATAATAAAAAATTTAAAAATAAATTAATTATTAATAAAAAATAGGCCTATTATATAAATTTATCTAGATATTACTAAATAGGCACAAACTTTAATAATATTAATTTATCAAAAGTATGCGGCCGCTTAATTTAGCGCTAAAATTTAAAAGTTCGCGAACTTTTAAAAAATCTAAAATTAGTATACACTTATGCCAAACAGGCCCTTAAGTATTATAATCCTGAAAGTTATAGTTTAGAAAATAATTATAATATTATTAATTATGAAGTTTATAAAGAAGATATTAAAGATATATTTTTTTTAGATAGAAAAATTAAGGTTAAATTTATATTATTTTTTATTATTTTTTAAATATAAATTTATATTTTAAAATAAGCTTTTTATATATAGATAGATCTAAATATATTAGTTAGATAAAAATAAAAAGATAAAATGATATTTAATATATTATCTCTAATAGAATTATATAGATAATAAGTTAAATTTAATTTAATATAACTAATTAGCTTAGATAAATTAACTTTTAATTCTTAGAAGATTAAACTAAAGAGAAAAGAAAAGAGAAAGAAAGCTCAAAAGAGTGCGAGGTGTGACGAACTGCCTTCAATTCATTCTTAGAATTCTAAACTAAGGAGGAAAAGAAGAGAAGAGAAGTAGAAGCAGAGAGCAGCACCTTAGGGGCTATATATATATTGGCAATTAAACTATAACTAGCTATATCCCTGAAAGGAGGTGGCTTAGGTATTGGTGGCTTTAGTTTAATCTACTTTATTATTGCTATGTGGTGATGACTTGGCCTAAGGCTGAAAGAGGCCAAATTATTATATTACCCCCTCCTTCTAAAAAAGCTCGCCCTTAAGTATTTATTTATTGGCCTATTATTTCCTAACTTATTATAATTATCTATATCTTATTTATAGGCCTTAATTTATTTTAATAGCTTTATTAATAGTCTATTCTATTTTAAATATTCTATATGGAAATTTTTTATCTTATGTGAAATATATATAAGATTATTAATATTATATTAAATAAGATTAATATTATAATTAAACTAGGTTATATAATATTAAAGCTTTATCTCTCTTTTCTTATATATTAGTATTTTATTAACCTTATATTTTTCTTTTTCTATAATATTAATAAGGAAGCTTTTCTAAGCTACTTAACTAGGTAATAAATTATTTATAGCTTTATATAGCTTTTTAGAAGGAAAAGAGTTAATTATCTATATAAATATAAGTAGGTTAAGGCGAAAGGCATTTCCGATCTTTTTAATAATTTTGAACTTATTATTTATAGAGAAGTTAAGCTTTTTAAAGAACTATTAAATAGAATAATAATATATATTAAGCTAAATATTATTATTAACTTTAAAGTTAATAGATTTATAGCTATTATTAATCTTAATATATATATATATTTAATTTTTCTTAAAGTTTGCTTTCACCTAGTTCTATACAGAATGGTGGCAACTAGCTATTATTTTAGCTTTGGTAATATTGAGTTTATCTTTTGGCTTATAATTTATTAATTTCTAGTTTTAAATAGTTTAAGAAAAATAGCTATAAATTACTTTAAAGGATAATATGCCTCCTAGCAAGTTATAAGAAAGTATTAGTTAGGTATAATTTATTATTAATAATAGTTTAAATTAGTTTATTTAGTAAAAGTTAATAAAAAATTATAGGCGCTTTTATAGATATTAATTATAAATTTTAGTTTATTTATTAGTTTAAGAATAGTCTATAAAACTAAATTTAATATTAATATCTAGAATATAGTTAAATTCTTTTTAAAAGCTTAAAATAAATTAGAGGCCGCAATTGGAAAATATTATAAGAAGTAGTTTAAAATATTAATAGATATAATAAATATATAGAAAGGCAAAGTCTTTTAATAAGATAGTTTTCTTATAAGAAATTAAAATTACTTATTTGCTAAAATAATTAATAATAACTAAAATATTATTATAATTATATTTATTTTTATTAAAATTATAGAAGTCTATTATAATATATTTTTAAGATTTGCTAGAAATAAATAAAGGTTATAAAAATCTAGAAGTTTTATTATAAGATATTATAATATATTTATAGATATTATAATTTTAATAGTATTATATAATATAAAATTTTATCTTATATTAATAATATTATTTTATAAGTATTTAGTAAGTTTTAGCAATATTAGAATAAGTAAAGGTTATTTAGTTATATGCTTTTTGAATAAGTAATATTTAAATATTATTAATATTAAATATTAGTAAATATTTATTAAATAATATTAGGCTATTTATTAGCGTAAAAAAGCCTAGTATTTTAGACGTGGCCTTTCTTTTAAATACTTATAGAAAAAGAATATTATAATTAATATTAAAAGCTTAATTTACTACTTTTAAGAAGGATAATATAAGCGTAATATTAATAATACTAATAAAGTTCTTTTTTAAAGTATTAAAGCGAAGATTATATTTAAGAAATTAATTATAATTAATTTTTCCTGCCTGGCAGAGAAAATCAGGTTTTACCTAATTAGAGTATAAAAGCTATTAAAATTTCTGAGCTTTTTTTTGGATATTCTATAAGTTTAGTTTATTTACTTATTATATTAAAGTATCTATAAATAGGTTATTCTTGCCTGGGTAATATAAAATAATAAAATAATAATTAGCCAGAAATTCGGCCTAATAAGCTTATTATAAATTAAAAAATTTGCTAAATATAAAGTATTTTAAAGCTTTATAATTAATATAAATATAAATAATATAAAAAATACCAATAAGCTTAGCTTTTTAATATTTAAAAGAATAAATAATAGCTAATATTTCTTTATTATAAATAATATAATTTAATTTTATTAGAGCTATAATTTTAGAAAAGTATATAACTAGTAATTAGTTATTTTTATATTTTTATGATAATATACTAGCTATTATTTTATTAAAGATATCTATTTCTAGTAAGTATTTAAGCTTATAATAGTAGTATTATAGAATAGGAGTAATAATTAGGAAGTTGCAGAGGATATTAAAGGAGTTATAATAGTTATTATTAAATTTAAAAAGTATATTGGCTTTAGTTAAATTAATAAAGAATTTAATAATTATATTATAGTTCTTAATAAAATATCGATAGAAATTATAAAAACCAAAAAAAAATTAAATGCCTTTTATTATAATAGGGTATTATTAATTAAAAATAATAGAGATCTTTTCGGAATTAATCTTAATTTTATTAATAAAGATAATAAAATTAAGATATTTAATATATTTTATATTGAATTTATATTTCTTAAGGTTAATTTATAATTTAGTATTATAAAGATATTATAGTATATATTATATATAGATTATATATTCGAGAATATTTTTAGAATAGATAAAAATATTATTTAGGTATATAGTATAAAAGTTATTTAGAAAGTTAAATAATATATTATTTATATATTTCTAATATATAGCAAGCTTATTAATTAGGCTAAAGAAAAAAACTTTATATTTATAGGCTTTATAATAGATCTTAAAAGTGGTATATTCCTTTAAAATAGAATTTATCTATATTTAGTAAAATATTTAATAGATATTTAACTTTATAAAGATATAGGTATTAGCAAAATATGCTAAGATTTTATTAATAAGTAGAAGGAAATATTAATCTTTATAGGTTAAAGTATTAAGTATTTAAAAGTTAATATAAAGATATAAGCTTTTATTAGGCTTTTTTATAAAGAAGATAAGAATAGTAAAGGAAGATTAAGATAGTTTTATAAATTCTTTCTTTAAGTTTTCCTTAATATACTTCTTTATAGCTTTAAGCTTTTTAAATAATATTTTATATAGTAGGCTATATTTAAAAGCTTTTTTATCTTTTTCTTTTAAGAAGATATAATAATTATATTATTTATATAGAAAAAGGATATTTAATTTATTTTTAGAGAAGATATTTATAAATAAGATATATTTTGGCAATATTATAGATTTAATATTAATTATATATAATTAAGTAGCTAAATTAAGAATAGCCTATAGAGAATTTATTCTATCTTAAGTATATTTAAGATTATAGTATTTAGTAGCTAATTTTCCCCGCCTGGCGGGGAAAATTAACTATATTAAAATATTAATTAAATTTAATATTTATAAGGTTTTTTCTTATTTTTGCTAATATTATTTAATGAGATTATTAATTTTATAGAGGATAATTATAAAGATTTTATTATTTAATTTATATTTAGTAATTAAGTAAAAGATATAACCGGAAATAATTATTAATTTATAATTTTTTAGTATTAGCTTTTATAAGGATTAGGGTTTATAATATTTTTAATTAGTAGTTTATTTTAATATTTTTAAAGCTTTTTTAGAAAGAGAAAGTTTCTTTTTTATTTTCTATAAATTAATTATATAGCTTTTAGTAAAGAAATTACCGAAATTTATAATATAGATAGCTAGTAGGATTATTATAGTAATTATATTAAAGTAAATCTTTTTTAGAAGTTTAGTAGGTTTAGTATTTATAATAATATTAATATTAATATTATTAAGATTATAATTATTATTATTTTTTTTCTTCTAATTTATATTAAGGAAAATATTTCTTTTATTAATATTCTATTAGTATTATCGATTAATTATAAAAGAAGTTAGTTTTTTCTAGATAAGGATATAGTTTTAAGTAAGTAAAATAGTTAGAAAATAGCTTATAAGCTATATTAGATATTATTTTTTAGTATTTACTAAAATATAATATTTAGCTAATTATTTATAGCTAAGTATAATATTATAATTGCTAAAATTAGTAATAAGAAAAAGAATAAAAAATTAGATATAATTATTAATTATTAAGTTTAAGGAAATATAATAAATAATAGGTTAGCTTAAGGAGTTATTATATTTTTTAATAGATATAGAATTTAGGAGACAAATAATAAAAGGTTTTAAGATAAAGGATAAGTATTTTAGAAAGTTCTTATTAATAAATATATATTTATTGGTTTTAGTATTAATAAGGCTTAATAGTTAATAATTAATTCTATTTTAAGTTAAAATATATAGAAATATAAGATATTAGCTATTAAATAATTTAGAGCTATTTAAATAACTTATATTATATATTATATTTAGAAAGAAATTTTTTTCTAGGTATTATCTTTTGCCTGATAAGAAGGTTCTTTATTATTTCTTTTATTTATATTTAATATATATTTTTTAATATTATAAAACTTATTTTTTATTTTTATTTTGTTAATTTTTATTATGGGTATATTGGGTTAATAGCTAGATACTAATAAATTATAGCAGAAAAAAGAAATAGAAGTAAAATATTTTAGCTATTTTATATATAATAAATAAGAATATTCTTGCCTAGTAAAGGGCTAAAATATAATAGCAGGAGTTAAAGTATATTTATATGGCTTTATATATAGGGCGGTATAATTTACGGTATATATATTTATACGCGCTAGAATAGGTATGGTAAAGGATATAGTTATAGGAGAATTCTTTATATTGCGAGTTTTTATAGCGAGGTAATTAGTATTAAGCTATAAAAGGCGGTTTCTATACTAATTAACTATTTTGCTAGTATTTTAATAGTAAAAGGCTATAGCTTGAAGTTTCGGTATAATCTTATTGTAAAGAGTAATGCGAAAATCTAGGTTATTCTATATATTGGCTATATTAGTAAAGATGCGAAATTTATGATAGAACTTTTAGAAGAATTCTATAGACTTTATAAATAAGCCTAAAAAAGTATTACAGGCTTTATTAACTTTGGCAGAATTATAAAGATAATTAATTATAATATTAATTAAACTAATAACTATATAGTTTTTTTTTAAGTTAATAAAAATAAGTTTTAAGAATTTTCTTATATATTTTTTAGTATTATTAAATATATAGCTCTTTTAATAGCTATTATTAAAGAAGTAAAAATTATATTAGTATAAATAATCCTTAAGTTATTTCTTCTATAAGTATAATTAGATAATTAATCTGTTTAATAGCTTAACTGGTAGAAAGGGTACTTTAAAGGGTTTATCTGCGCTGATATTAGCGCTTAACCGTGATCTGCGGGAAGGAGAATTTAAAGAAGATCTATAAGGTTTCTGGGCTCTTTCCTCGACTAATTAGTAGGGTTAATTTGGATTAAATGATAAAGCTAGAGAAGGGGAGAATTAAACTGAGCGTTTTTAAGCTTGCGTGAGCGAGTCTTATAGTATTTAAATCTTTCTGGCTTTTCTTTCATTTTCTAGCTATAGCTAAGTAACTAGCTTGGCCATATTTTTGTCGTCTAACTTATTTAAAGTAGATTGGTTATTATTATTAGCAGATTATTTAGGTGCTAAAGGAAGCATATCTATAGGGGTAGAAGGGGTTTTAAATTTATTATCTCTAAATATATAATTAAAAGCAGTAAGTTATTTTCTCTTTTTTATAAATAAAGAAGAGGTTTGGAGGGGGAGTATTATTCTTTAAGGGAGTATTATATAGCTATACTTGGTATAGGTTTTCTACTAACTATTTGCATCTATAATATATAAATAGAAATTAAAAAAGAGGAATATTATAAAAAGGCCGTTTCCGGCCATACCGTAAGGTCAGGGTAAGTTTAAAATAATATAATAAACTGTCTTTAATTTATTCTTAGAATTCTAAACTAAGGAGGAAAAGAAGAGAAGAGAAGTAAAAGCAGAGAGTAGCACCTTAGGGGCTATATATATATTGGCAATTAAACCATAACCAGCCATATCCCTAAAAGAAGGTGGCTTAGGTACTAGTAGCTTTGGTTTAATCCACCTCATTGTTGCTATGTGGTGACGACTTGGCCTGAGGCTGAAAGAGGCCAAATCGTCACACGAGGTCTCCTCCTTAAGTATATATACAATTATATCTTAATATAACTGGGTTATCTTTGCCTATTTAATAGATCCTCTCTCGTCTAGCCTGCATGGTGATATTAAGGGGTTATACAGTACGGTTATATAAGCTGCATATGCGCTGAATTGTCACAACATATGCATGGTCTCCGAAGGCTCCGCTTAACCGAACCCTTTGCTGAAGGCTCGTCACATCACAGATATTAAGTGTATTAATTTTCTTTTACATTAGTTGGATTTCATAACATTAGCATAACTCGAAGCACTAATCTCGCTTAGCTAACACGTCACAGATAAAGTGTATTAATTTTCTTTTACATTGGTTAGATTTCATAACATTAGCATGACTCGAAGCACTAATCTCGCTTAGCTGACACGTCACAGATAAAGTGTATTAATTTTCTTTTATTTTCGTCATGCCATTAAACATGGCGTGGGAAGGACTAGATTTATATATTACTACCTTCACTCAATAAGAGTACATATAGTACGACCACTCAGCTACGAGCTCAAATCAATCTTAGTTTTCGAACAATCCAAGAACACTACTTGTGACGAACTGCCTTCAATTAATCTTTAGAATTCTAAACTAAAGAGAGACGAAGAGAAGAGAGGGCAGAGAGCAGGTTCCCAGGGACGTGGGCTGGCACAAGGTAGGCCCTGATTACAGATCAAACGATATCCAACAATATTCGTAAAGGGGTTGGCATGCAAGGATAATGCATACTAGAATATTGGTGGCTGAGTTTGATCTACATATCCTACCCCTTTATTGAACACGTCAATAACCAGCTGCAGTGACGTTTGGCCGCAGGTATTACTGAGCCTATAAGGAGCCAAATCGTCACACTACTTCAAAATCCTCCATCAACACAAATCCTCCAAATAACACGAAAGCCACACTGAAATGTTAATTTTCAGTAAAATTCAACAAATAGCGTGGATTCAGACTAGGTGCCAAGTGTTCAGTTAGATATCTCATGGTGGTGGGAGAAGAGATTAGTTGTGAAAGTGTGTTGTGGCCACCCGATCGGGTATAGCGCGAAACTACTTAGCCGAACAAGTATTTAGAGCAAGGGTTTGCAAGCCGAGCTTCACACAACACACTTTCACACTAGTCTTCTTGTTTTGGTGGATTTTATTTGATGGATTGACGATGATAAGTTTCTGTAAAAAGCTATCCTTCCCGTAATCAAGCTTTTATCCTGCTTGTGGCCGGTAATGGATAATTAGATAAGGAGCTGTGAGATATAACGGAATCTGAGAAGACCATGTTGGCATAGAGAGAACTTCATGCAGATAGAGAATTCATAGAACAAACTTTCTTGCCTAAGGCTTGGGCTATAGTTTCCGCTTCCAGGTTATATGCTAGAGAGACCCACCATATGAATGTAGTAACTTCAAACGCTATATATCATAGGCTTCATTTTACTTTAGTCCTTCCACACACATCCTATATACTTTAAACCTTCAACTGCGTCTTTTTACATTATAAGATGGGATATGATTAATACTAAATCTCCCAACAGCTTCTATCTAACTTATTCACTAAGCCTTCATGCGGCCGAAGCAATGAGAAGTCCCATTGTAATTTAATTCGCTGCATTTAGTAGACTTTCATAATAAAAAACTATTTCCGCTGAAGGAAAATGCTCAAATAAACCACCCCTTCATCTCCTCTAGCCGTGGTCTCATAATTCATCTCGTCTCATCGTAATAGGAACCCATCTGTAGATAAAGAGACCCATTAATAAATAACTTGGCTTATGTATGTATGTCTCTCCAAGATCATGTAAAAGGAAACGTATAGCTGCCATGAAAGATTTCATCGCGCGAATGCATCCACCACTAATTCTGTAACAAAAAACCGACTTCACCCAACTCTGCTTTCATTTCTGAATTTGAGTATTCGATGCTCAAAAGAAACACTCTAAATAGATCTCAGGCCAAAAGGAAAAAAAAAAGACGTCAATGGCTTCTCCGACTTCTAATCGACATACTCCGGAACGTACGAATAGTAGGATACATCTGCAAACCACTAATCTCCGGATTCCACTTAACCGGCTTCGTCTTGCGACGAATAATCATTCTCGTCGCTGCATACCCAATAATCAGGAATCCAAACGCCATCGGCACAAGCCAATAAAGCGGAATCAGACTCCGAGAAGTCTTAAACACCACTTCTACACCTGGCGTGTAAATGACAAAGGCGGCTAATGAAGCTCCTGCAAGAATACAGTAGAATGTTGCGTGGTTGGCAAACATGTATTTTCCGAATGGGAGTGTGAGACGGGTTTTACATGCGAAGAGGTTGAACATTTGCATTGTCATGATAGCCCAGTAATACATGGATTGCGCTTCTGCCAAAATATCGACTTGAGTGGGTCCGGTGATTCCCTTATAAGTTACTGCATCGTGGGACCAGTAATTTGTTGGTGGACCAGCTCCTTTCTGCATGATATGTGCATCATAAGGAGTGAGTCCCCGGCGATACATTACTACGAAGAAAGAAGTTAATGCGCCCACAGCTTCGATTACGCCGATTTCGAGATAAGCCCAAGATAGGAGTGGTCCATCGACTAATACTTCGGCACCGGTATTTTCGAATTTATCGAGCCAGTATTGTTTGGTGAAGATTTGGCGAAAATTGTAGACATATTGTTGGAATTTACTTTGGTCTTCGAGAGCTATGATCACCCCAGCTTCTTCGTCGAAACGAGAGCGTGTGCGTCGTAGAGCGCGGGTGCGGAAGATGTTGCATGTTTCTGGAGTGACGGGTTTGCGGGGAGGTAATTTCATCAAACCTTCCTCTGTCTCTGGGGGGTCCCAAGCAAAAGATAGAGCTGCGATGAGTTCGAATCCGAGATCGATAACTAAAATCAGGATTGCTGAGAGAGGAAGTGGAATAGGGACAATGACATAAAGGAGATTAGGAATGACTTCAGGTGTAGAATGGGAGATGGTATACTGAATTGACTTTTTGAGGTTGACGAAGATGAGACGACCTTCTTCGATGCCGTGAACGGTGCTTGCGAAGTTGTCGTCTAGCAAAATCATGGAAGCTGCTTCCTTGGAAACATCTGAACCAGACATATTCATAGCAATACCCAAATCGGCCTTCTTGAGAGCAGGAGAATCGTTGACACCATCACCAGTAACGCCGACAATATGTCCCATGCTCTGAGCTCGACGGACAATTTCAAGTTTGTGTTTCGGGGATGTACGAGCGAAGATGATTTCGTCTTTCCAGAAGATATTGTCCCATTCTGCATCTGTCAAAGTGTCGATTTGTTCTCCGTGTACTACCACGGCTTTGAATTCATTTTCAGCGATTTCTTCGATGGGTCTTCCCCTGCGTGCAGCTACCATGGCTTTCGTGTCGCTGAGCATTAAGTTGATCTTGCGCCCAATAGCTTCAGCAGTTAATGGATGATCACCAGTGACCATGATGACTTTAATACCAGCTGCACGACATTTTCCAATAGCCTCACGGACACCATGTTTCGGTGGATCTTGAAGAGATGCGAGACCCACAAAGATGAAATTGCCTAGAGGATAATTCTTGGCTTTCTTGTCGAATTCGAAATCTTCGGGGTATTGATCACCAGGTAACAACATTTCGGCGAATCCTAAGACACGATGTCCTTGACTAGCCATGTGCTCATAGGTTTTGTCATAGGCCAGCTTGTACTTTTCGTCCAATTTAACACACTCGCCATCAGTGCCAGTAAGAATACTGTTGCAGAGAAGCCAGACACGTTCTGGTGCACCTTTGATGTAAAGAGTCAAATCACCGTTCGCATGAGGCTTCTTGTGGATACTCATGTGCCATTTTGTGTCGGAATTGAATGGCAGCTCGAAGACTTTGGGGAATTCGGCGGCAAGCTGGTCGTAATTTGGGAGCTGTCCAGCAGCATAGCGAATAAGTCCAGTTTCTGTAGCATCACCAAGAATGTTTCTGTCCTTAATAGGGATGTCAGTCCGATCGAATTTGGCACGGGAACAGAGGGCTGAGATGTGTAGCATTTCAAGCACACCGGGATGATTTACTGAAGCCACAGATTTTTCGGCCCCGGCTCGGTCAGATGCCTCATAAAGCTCCCCACAGGTCCAAAGATTAGTTGTTGTCATCTGATTCCGGGTCAAGGTACCAGTTTTATCCGTAGCTAGCAGTGTAATTGCACCCAAAGTTTCCACTCCTTGAAGATCCTTGACTAGAACATTTTGACTAGCCATTCGTTTTGCGGCAATAGTCAAGAGCATGGTGACTGTGGCAGGTAGACCTTCAGGCACCCAAGCAACGAAGATACCGATAGCAAAGTTAATTGCGAGAGAGGCATTGTTATTATTGACGGGGAAAGCGATGCCAAAGAAGACAATGGCCGTCACAATAGCGATGGTGGCAATAAGCTTGACGAACTTGTCGATTTCACGGGATAGAGGAGAGGTCATCTTCTCTTCGCCAGCAGTGAGATAGGCGATTTGACCGAGTACTCCGGCGCGTTAGTTGTTGCTTATGGAGAAGAAGAGGAGGAGATAGAAGGGAAGGCCATAGCTTGCAGAACTTCATGCTAGTCCTCATTGATAAAGAAATCCAAGTTATATACCTGTGCTATCACCAGTTCGAATAACAATCCCATAAGCTTCACCAGATACCACCAAAGTACTATTGAACATGAGATTCAAAGCTTCCAGGGGATTTTGCATGTCATTGTCCTTGACGCGCTCTTGGGGTTCAGACTCTCCAGTCAAAGACGAATTGTCGACTTTGCAATCCGAGGCATTAAATACCAAGAGATCAGCTGCAGTCTTGTCACCCATTCGGATGTAGACTACGTCGCCAGGGACCAAGGATGAAGCTTCCATTTGGGCCAGCTTGCCATCGCGAATACACATGCATTTTGCTGGAATCATATTGAGGAATGACTCTAGGAGTGCTTGTGATTTTTGTTGCTGATAAAACTCAATGGACGCATTGATGAATGCAACTGCCATGAGAATAGCTCCCAGGTATGTCTAAAGTAAATGATAAGCCAACCTTTTCGTTAATGCTGAAAGGCGACATTGATAGTACTCACATTCTGGAAATTGTCCTTATAGTTAATACCAAGTAAGATGTATTCCAGAATACCAGCGAAGATGAGTAGTAAGTTGAACAGTGAGGATAGATAATCCCAAAACTTTAGAATCCAATGTCTCTTGCTAGGCGGGGTCAAAATGTTAGGACCATGTTCAAGGAGCAATTGCTGAGCTTGATCAGTCGTCAAACCAAGCGATTCCCCCGGCCTCGCCATATCGATTCTGGTCTTATACTTCTCAGCCACATCCCCGTGAGCCATAAGATGCTCACTGATGTCGACATGTCTCTCTTCTTCCTCTTTTTCGCGCTTCCGACGTTTTTTCTGTTTCTCAGAAATCACGGGGGGGATCGAAACAATGCTTTGGGGTCGTCGTGCAATTGAATGAATGCTTTGAGATCTCCGTGAAGGGGGAACGAAGGTAGAAGACTCATCTTTACCAGTAGTCCTTGCGCGATCTGGTTTCACAAAGGGGGTGAATTGGATCCTGACATCTTTCTCTTGGGTGGGACTTGCGGTTATCTCCACGGCCTTTTCGTTGGGAAGAGCATCTTTGCCGTCCATGTCTTTGGGCCTGCAGAGTTATGATATGAGATACTTTCAACTTTTCTTGGCACTGAGCTTGTTTGGAATTCCTAGGAGGGGCAATGGAAGTCCGACCATGAAAGAAATAGCTTGCATTCCTCTGGTGAAAAAAATTAGCCACTAAGGGGGTGCCACCAACGGATGATCATTGGACAAAGCCCAATAACAGGCTGATCATCTAGACCTCCTCTACAACGGCTGAAGGTCATACCACCTGTATCGCGCAGGTATTTGCAAGCCTTTTCACTTTGATATTTATCCAAGCTACCAGGTAACATGCAGGAGAGGGGGGGTTACAGTAGAGCGGTGCTAACAATGAATCAATAATAACAACAGCGGCAGTGGGAATCATAGTGGTCAGATTTTAAATCCCTCACCGTCTGCAAGATATAATGAGGGGTTGCAAGGAAACAATGTTGGAATCCGAAACGGGATAGAGATGCAGGAGAAGGGCAACGAACGCGGCAAGTAGACTCGGGACGACTGGTCCAGCCATTGGTTCGAGTTACCTTGTACGACATTGTAGCAGTATATCTCGACTCGCCTACAAGCGACTGGAGACATAGTTACGCCCTTTGGATACAGGAAAGAAGCATATCATGGCTCAACCTTTTAGATTATTTTAAGCTTGGAAAGATGCTTCCGCAGTGGAGTGGTTCGGTCAATTGCGCACTTGATCTCATTTTCGAGGGAAGGAGGGGCGGAGCGGAGCGGGGAGCGGAGCGGAGCGGAGGGAAGCAGGGCGAATGCCGAGGCCCCGTAAAGCTCCACCCCAACTCAACCCCACCCACAACACCAACATCTAGCAATAACAAAAATATTATTATTTCCTCCACCCCTTTCACCATACCGATACTATAACCATCTGAATCAATCATCTACATAATCAATCCCATCGGAAATCCCTCACACCAAACCTCCAAATTAAAGGGGGCCAAGGAGCCTTTTGTACTTCAAAGAATCTTCCAACAAAATCCACTCCACATGATATTAGATCCTCCTCCCTCCATCCTTCGAGGCTTAGACATGAATCCCACGAATAGATAATTCCCGTCGCCGATTGCCTTTGCCTACACCACCTACGCGCCGGTCATCCTCCTCTCTATTGGTTTATTTACAGGTCCAACAAGTAGCTCGTAAGGTCCAGCCATAACGCTTGTGCCCCTCCCCTCTCCTCATTCTTGCTCGTTACTTTACTCATTTGTCGTCATTTCTGCTTATCTCCCTTCCTTCTATTCAATCTTGCAACATGTTTTACCTTTTTTTGAATAGAACACCATCCATTCTCTCTAATCCTTAATTTCGCCCAATCTGGCTTCTTCACCTCATTCCCCCTCGTTCTCTTCCCCATTCTTCTTCCTTGGGCGCCATCATTCTGTATTACTCCTATAGGTGGTAAACATACATGATGGCGACTTCGACGACGGCGGGAGCAGCAACTAGTACATGGTCCATTCCAGCCGCAGATTTACAAACCATATCCAACACACCAACAGCTTGGTTACCACTCAGCACAGCATTCACATCGAAACCGGAGTGTTCGACACAGCTGTTTGCCCAGAGCAATAATGAGGTTATCTTATATGATCCATATTATGGGTTGGTTGTCGATCCCGACTCAGAAGAATGTCTGCCGCCAGATGTTACGGCTTGGTGGAATCAAGATACCAAAACGCCGGTGATGTTGGGTCCGACTTTTGTGTGTCCGTCTGCATATACTGCTGTTTCGACAATATCTATGGACTCAGTCTTTCGGCAGACGCTATGTTGTCCTAAGTTAGTTTCCCTCCATTCACATGAATGCACAGACTAACAAGTTTGAAATAGAAACTTCGACCTCCACCTTCCAATGACCGATTACCCCAACGGTTCTCTCCCCCAGCAATGCACATCCCTAATTTCCAGCGGGCAAACAATAAGCTACAAAACTAGCGACTCGGCCAGCTCATGGGGATGGTACACGGATACCGCCAGCGCACCAACAACCATTTTCGGCGCTCACGTCAACGGCTACAACCTCGATATATCCAGCTCCATCTTCTCCACCGTCTCAATTCCCACCTCAACCGTAACACCTACACCCTCCTCATCAATCACAGCCACTCCCGCCCCCTCACAAAGCGGCATCAAACTGTCCACTGGCTCCGCAGCCGCAATTGGCGTCGGTACATTCGCCCTCTTGAGCATCTGTTTCTACGGGGCCTTTTACCTCTGGCGCCACATCTCTCAAAAACGTCGTGAAAACGCCGATTCTAATTCTTCCGAAAAATCCCTCCCACAATTAAAACCCATTGGGCCACCTCCCAAACCGCCATTATCTTCCACTTCCGACGGACCAGGAACTGGAATAGGAGCATCATGGCCATTAAGTCAAGAAGCCCAAATCACACAACCAAATCTCCCCGCTTTCATATTCCCCACGCAACCACCATCCCGTCCTCTCCCTCCCACACCCCTCGCTTCAGCTCGAACATCAAGTCTCTATCGCTCATCAAGTCTCTACCGCTCATCAAGTATCTACCCGCTTTCACATTCAGATCTCGAAGCCGTGCCTTTCGACTCTCTAGCTACTCAAAATCCACACACACCTACCAATTGGCCCCTCGCTCCTTCTTCTACCCCTCCGTCCGGTAATGCATCCACATCTTATGATACAGCTACTCCTATAGCACCATCACAACTCCCCCCATTACCAACGCTCCCCCTACAAAATCTAGACGAAGCGCCGACAGATCCACCACCATATGTTAGTGTGCCTCCGCTGTTAAGGAGTCAATCGAGAGGAACCCATATTTTTGAGTTGGATGGTACGGAGAGATTTTTGGGGAGCAGACCGCCGGACTTGAGGAGTATGGGAGGCTGGAGTGATTATTTTAGGGATTAGTACATTTATTTATCTAGATGTGTACATGTGTATGTGCGATTGGGTATTTGTGATTTGGATTTGGCAAAGGTGTTTAGGATGGATATACAAATCGTTTTAGCGTTGCATAGCATTGGCATATCCGGTATTCGGAGTTAGGGGAGTTCGTTTCTAGGTAGCTTTGAAAAGCTACAAAATTGGAGTTTTGTGGAGTTGTGGATGGATACAAGCTGCATTAACCGACAGACTTTTTTATTTATTTTTAAATTACTTATATGTATAGTACTTAATATCATCACATTACATCACATATGCTGAATAGGTTCTTTCAAAGAATACCACCTTATCTCAAATGTTCAGTCAATGTCCAGGTAATCCTTGAATAATTAGAACCGCGTAGGATACCAAGTCAAAGAGAGACTTGAAATTAACAAAGAAGGTGAAGTGAGAGTAAGAGGCCGATTTGGCTGAGGATTATGAGGATGAGGAGGGTGGTAAGCGTTGTTGAAGTGAGGTGAGGTACATTTTTTGAGCTTTTCTTTTCAAGCCTGCTATGCTATGCCATAAGCAGGTAGGCATGTAAAGGCAAACTCGACGTTGGAAAAGAGTTTGGTGATGGGAGTAATAAAGTGCTTAGGTCGGGGATCATGCCGAGGTTTGGGGTAATAATGGGGAAGAATTTGGGGGCGATGGAGCCATTTGCAAGTAATGAACTTGGATTCAGGCTCAGGTCTTTGGGATGAAGAAACACTTGGATATATGGTACGATGATTGAGCTGCATATCAATATAATTCTGGGAATCGTGTATAATAAGAAACCCCCCCCCGTATAACTTTTTCCTGCCAACCATCCTTCAAAACCAAATGCTCCACCCTCAACTTTTTATCATGTCTCTCTCACATAATCCGCATAAAATCGTAACTCATCAATCATACCGCTCATCATAATCATCATAATCATCATAGCTTCCCCTGGATTTCTCCCTCCTTCCCTTCTTCTCCCCACCCCTCTTCTCCTCACCCTTCTCACCTCTCTTCCTACTCTCTTCCCATTTCTCCGCCACCGCATTAGCGACTAATCCTCCTACTGCTGCACCCAAAACAGTACCTAACATATGTCCTCTTCCACCCTCTGAATCCCGTCTCCCCTTTCTATCTCCTCCCCTTCCAACAGCTTTTCTTGCAGCCCATCCTCCAACTACAGCCCCTAAGGCCCCAGCTGATAAACCGACAGGAGTATCACTGAAAACTTTATCCACCTTCTTCTCTTGCCTCTCAATATCCCTTTTTTCCCTCTGTTCACTTCCCTTCTTACTTTTACTCCTCCTACCCTCCCTTTCCCCATCACGTCTACTTGGCCTCCTCCTCTCCACCCCCACCAAACCCCCCTCCCTCTCACCCCCATCTTCATCATCCAGCCTCTTCCTCGTAACCCTCCGACAATAAACCTGCGCCCCTCTCTCATACTCCAACTCCCCAAACCTATCATCAAACCACTTCGTATACCCACCTACTGAATTACTTCTCCTGCTAACTAACTTTGGCCTCATCCCTCCCGCAACCGAAGACGGCACCCCATGATCAGAATGATATTTCTCTTCACCTGCATGTCGAATGAGTGTCTCTTCAGGCTTACCTCGACCGCGGATAATCACTGTAGTTGCTGTTTGTGGGGTGACGCCCGGTGGATAAGGAAGGAGAGGTTCGTCTGCTCGGCGGATCAGGGTAGTATTTTGTTCGATGACTTTTTCGACTGGCTGATCTTCCACCCATTCTCGCGTGTAATTACTTCGAACATCTGCTTCCTTCTCTCGTTCGAGTTCATATACTGCTTCTGTGGATTGCGATTTGGAGGATTCGCTTTGAGGAGTGGCAGGGCTTCGTAGACGGTAGGCGTAGGTTTGCTTTTCCGAGATGGTGTCGTCTCTCTTTCTCTCACTTCCACCGGTATCGCCTCTCTCTCGTATATTTCCGCCGGAGCGGGAATAGCCTTTTTCTCTACGTATGTATGCTCCTTCTCCACCTCGAATTCGAATGTCCCTCAGTTCTACTTCCTCCTCCACTTCCCTTCTTCCCCCACGATCTGCATCACCCCTAACCCTCCTCCCTCTCTCCCGCCCCGGCTCCGTAGATATCTCTTCAATTTCATCAAACCCTTCATCGTCATCCCCGTCGTCATCCTCTTCATCATCCCCATCCGCCTCCGCCTCCCTATTCTCCCCATCTCTGTGTCTCCTTTCTCCCTCTCTAGCAGCAGCACCTCCCGCCACGCCTGCGAGCGCCGCCCTCTCTCGTCTATTTCTGCGAGTTCTAGGAGAATATATTTTTTTGATTTGCCGTGGATGGTAAGTGCTAGATCGCATAGCGGCATCGGGGAGTTTGTGGAAGTGCTTGTCGATTATGTGGTCGGTGGCTGTAAGGCCGAGGGCGATGAAGGGCTCCATTGTTTATCGTGTGTTGGATGGATGTTGTGCTTGGTCTGAGGTTAAAGGTGGTTCCTGATGGTGGCTAGTGAGAGTTGAGAGTTGAGAGGTGTTGAGGCGTTGTGGTTTGAGAATTTATACCCGATTTCGAAGGTTCTACAACAGAAAGACTCACTAGTTCTGCAGCATGCGTAGTGAAGCATATAATACAACAGTGAATGCAATTTAGCCCAAATCAAAAGCGAGTAGGAAGAAAGAGAAAAAATGGTCAGAAAAGAACGGAGTAGAAGGAGTAGAAGTAGAACGAGTCTCATGAGCCTAGAACAACAACATCCATCCCGATGTCACTTTCCGCGGATCGAAAAAAGAAATTGATCTGCCATGTTTTTCGCCCCGCGCTGTAAGTGAAGTCATTGTGCATTGTCATTGTGCATTGTCATTGTGCATTAGTGTTGAGGTGCGGGGGTTCAGGGAATAAAAAGAAAGAAAAAGAAATGCCCTAAGAAGCTAGTAACTATAGCAATTTTCCTTAGGTTGTGGAGCTGGCCTAGTCAAATGGGGGTTCGTCACATTACTTCTATGCAGTTACTCAGAAGATCCATATCCAATTAACATTATAAGCGTGCTACCACTCGGCCAGTTTATTTGTTTGATTATAAAAACTACTATTTAAGTATATATATGAGAGGGGTTTGTTGAGCACCCGCGTAATATCATATGATAAAATGTCACATGACTAGCTAACCACATTCGGCTAGTAGGCGAGCCGCAAGGCGATGCTTGGATACTTACGTTGGGATTTCATGACTAAACGAAGTTCGCAATTCTCCCGGCAAGAAAAAGGGTTGAAATCGTGATCATAAGTACATTTTGGATGTTAAATAAAATACAGCTCCTTTTCCTTTTAAACCGCAAACGCCTCTCCAGAACCAGCAAAAAACTTCTTAGACTCTGCACATTTCGCACTCGTACAACCCGGACATCTCAGTCCCATCTGCTTACTGCAAGCCATACCACTATCTAGGTGAGATTTCGCGATATCAGCCAAAGCTTGGATGAAAACTGGGGAGCCGTTCAAAGACTCTGATCTCTTAATGGTATCTTTATGGCCAGATTCGGCAATCACTTCCTCGTCCAATTCATAAAGAGTTTCGATGTGGTCGGATGTAAAGGCCACGGGAATCAGGATAAGGCTCTTTTGTCCCTTCTTGATGTAGTTCTCGACTGTGTCGCTGGTTTGCGCCCCTAGCCACGCTGAGGGTCCGACTTGTGATTGCCAGACTAATCGGTAAGGGTGAGAGTGGTTGAGACGAAGCATTACAGCGTGAACTGTTGCTGCTACTTCGGCGGGATATGAATCACCTACAGAAGTTAGCTTGCCAAATCTTAGGAGAGACAATGGACATACCTCTATTTACAACAGACATTGGCAGGCTATGAGCCGAGAATAGTAACACAACATCATTGCGCTGATCCTCCGGATAAGTTGCCAATTGAGCCTCGATATTAAGCGCAATAGCATCGACAAGGCCTGGGTGTACAGGCCATCTATCAATGACACTCCAATTGATGGTTCCATCCGTCCCGTTCCCTGCATTTCCAGCAGCCTTTCCCTCTAGCTTTTGTCTCCACTTCCATAATTCGTTCAAGCTACTCCCAGTCGTTGAGCAGCTATATTGAGGATATTGTGTGAATGCCACTGCTCTTCCACCTTTTCCACCACCAAAGCCATCTTCAAGTAATTTGTGATACATCTCTTCCGTCAACGGGTTCGCATATCTGAAAGCTACATATGGCTTATGAGGTGCGGTTTCGGGGGACATCTTGTCCAGCAATTTACACATCTCTGCAGCTTGATATTCAGACCATTTTCGAATGGGAGAACCGCCACCAATTGCAGCATATTGTTTTTGGATTTTGGGGGTTCGACGTTGCGATATGAATGGGCCAAGGTAATTTTGTAGACGCCCAAGGGGAATTAGATCTCCATCTGCCTGTCAAGAAGATAAGTAAAGGGCATTGCGCGGGGTAGAGTTCATACAAATAGTCTGCTTAGGAAACCTCCAACTTCATCGGTAGTAGATGGTCCTCCCATATTCATGAACACCATTGCTGTAGGTCCCTTTGAACTTGTAGCATCTTGAGTGACTGGTGGCACTGGAGTCGCAAAAGACCGTAATTGATCTGCATTTCGTGGCAATAAGGAAGACGCGGGAGTTGTGAGGTGGAGAAGGGTGGGAGGTGAAATGCGTTTCGTAAGCTGGCTTATAGGAGTCCGAAAAGCCATTTTGAAGAAGAGAGGAGAGAGAATTATCCTCGGGCTAAGCCTCAAAGTCCAAAACTTTCAGACTTGGTATTGTAAGTGAAGCTTTCGGAAATTCAAGCTCAGATCATATCTACAAGGATTAATTCGGATCGGACATACTTAAGCGCTCGCTTGTTTGGCCTATCATCAAGTGGAGATTAGAAACGGCACATGATTTGGCCTTTGTCTCGTGTTGCGAATGCGCGATGTCGCGTCTGCCTCGTCCAAACGACATGCGACTAAGGATTTCAACTGCTCTCCAACTCTATCATCATACAATCTCCCAGAAACATCGATCACAACCATGACAGACAGAGAAGATTACAAGAACGAAGAGGAAGAAGAGGAGGATGATATCGATCATATTGTAAATGTCTCAAACCCCCTCTCAATCATCAATGCTCACTTCATCAGGATTATCGATCCCAAAAAGATGCCGTCCTTTTCGTAATTGATGTCAGCAAATCTATGCTCACCTCTCCTCCACCTTCAGATGAGAAGAATGCCGAAACCGATAGTCCCACAGCTGCTGCTCTGAAATGCGCATACCTTATCATGCAACAACGAATCATTTCCGGTCCAAAAGATATGATGGGAATCCTCTTATGTGGCACAGAGCAGACCAAGGTCCGGAACAATTCAGGCGAACAAACTTCAGTCTATCCTCACTGCTACCTCCTTTCCGACCTCCAAGTTCCATCTGCCGAAGATGTTAAAATAGTGAAGGAAATTATTGAGGATGAAGACCAGGCAAAGAGTCTACTGGTCCCCACAAGCGATAAACTTGCAATGGCAAATCTCCTGGCTTGTGCGAATTCGCTCTTCATGACAAGAGCCCCGGATTTTGGATCAAGAAGATTGTTTATTATAACGGACAAGGATGATCCACATGGAGGTGACAAAGCGGCGAAACAACAGTCTGCTGTTAGAGCTAAGGATCTGTACGATTTGGGAGTAGTCGTTGAACTTTTCCCTATATCACATCCTGATCACAAATTCGATCGTACGAAGTTCTATGATGTATGTTACCCCTCTTGGAATACTAACCCCACTGACAATTTCAGGATATCATCTATCGTGATCCTATTGAAGGGGACGAGGCAGCTCTAGGACCAACAGACCTAAAGTCATCCGGTGATGGAATCTCCCTTCTCAGCAACCTCATTTCCGACATCAACTCGAAACAAATTCCCAAAAGAACCTTATTTTCCGACTTCCCGTTTCATATTGCGCCAGGTTTTACTATATCCGTCAAAGGATATAATGTTTTACAGCGTCAGGTCCCTGCCCGGAGCAATTATGTTTGGATGGATGGTGAAGTAGCACAGATTCCAACGGGTGAATCCATACTAGCAAACGATGATACAACTCGGCCAGTTGCGAAAACCGACATCCAGAGAGCCTACAGGTTTGGTGGTGAACAGGTGCTTTTCGAACCGCATGAACAAAAAAAGTTGAAAGACTTCGGTTCTCCAGGACTTACCATCATTGGGTTCAAACCGCAATCAATGCTCCCATATTGGGCTTCTATGAACAAATCTACCTTCGTTTACCCTACCGATGATGGTTTCGTCGGATCTACGAGAGTCTTCTCTGCATTGTGGGAAAAACTTCTAAAAGATAACAAGATGGGTCTTGGATGGTACATTGCCCGCGTCAATGCCAATCCTCTTATAGTTGCCATTCTTCCCTCCGCTGAAAAGATTGACGTATCTACGAAGCAACAAGTCTTCCCAGCCGGTCTCTGGTTATATCCTCTACCCTTCGCAGATGATGTTCGAATTCCGCCACCATCTACTTCCCACATCATCGCACCAGACACTCTAATCGATTCCATGAGAACGATTATAATGCAACTACAGCTTCCCAAAGGAACTTACGACCCAAAAAAATACCCCAATCCAGCCCTCCAATGGCACTACAAAATTCTCCAAGCCATGGCCCTCGAAAAAGAAATTCCCGACACACCTGAAGATAAGACTCTCCCCAGCTACCGCCAAATCAACAAACGTTGTGGCGAATACTCTTTACAATGGAAGGAGATCCTAGATGAACAATACAAAGTTTACGAACACGAACGTCAGAAATCATCGAAGCATGAATTGAACGATGATAGAGATGAAGGTCAGATTAAGAAAAAGGCTAAGAAGGAGAGTAGTCAAGGGGGGTTGGAAGGGTTGAGCCGTTTGGAATTGAAGGAGTTGGCGGACGAAGGAGGGTTGGAGAAATATAAGGTGCAGGAGTTGAAGGATTGGTTGAAGGGGAAGGGCTTAAGGATGGAGGGGAAGAAGGCCGATTTGGTACAGAGGGTGGAGGAATGGGTTAATGAGAATTAATGTTTTTTTCTTTTTTTGGGTGGAGATTGGTAGGGTTATGGAGTTTTCCTAGATGAGATTTCGAACGGGTAAGGGTTTAAAATTTGGATATGGAGGAGTGTATGAATTATGATTTTGGCAATCAGGTGAAATCTCGTATTGATTAAAAGAGCTACAGTTAGCTGTAGAAGAATCTCATCATCTGGGATCTCCAGTTTAATAGGAGACAATGGAACCTCAATATCGTTTACTTGTAACTTCGCTTTGTTATTCCACCATGTGAATAAATAATATTTTTAATAATCCCTTTCCTTTGTTCTGGGAATATATTATGGGCTTTCAGTAATGGGGTGCAAGGAGAGAGTAGATTTGTCTGTGGAGAGAAACTAGCTGCCCTGGGGGTTTTTTGTCTTTAGCATAATTATTTTCCTGAGATTTATTAATTTAGGAGATAAATGCTGTAAGTAATAGCTTATGACTAAATCGGATAACAATAAATAGAAATGGGTTCAAAATGACCTAATTTAAACTGATTCTGGATTTAAGCTATAGTTTCTCTTTACAAGATAGCCCCTTATTCCAACAACCAAAAACAACCAAAAGTAGAGCGACGATTCTGCAATGGGGCGGAACTGTGACCTAGGGGGTAAAGGACATGAAGAACTTGGTGAATGGCGAATAAATGAGTGATATATTAATTTGGATTATGATTAAATAAAGCACCCAGAGCGAGAAAGAAGCTAAACGATCCGGTTAAGGTTAAATTTCGGATGTCAAATATAAAAAGGATATATAAGCCTTCTCGTTTCCTTCTAACCTCGCTGTTGGGCCCGAACTACAAGCGAGGTCAAGAAGTTAAGTTTGTTTAGGGTTTGAGAATTGAGTAGCTGAGATGTGTGTTAGAGTGAAGAGAGAAGGGTTTTGAGGGGAGATACGGTTGAAGGTCAAGAAGTGAGAGGGCGACGGTTATAGGGGGAAGTGGCATTGAAAAGGTGGTGTGGTAGGAATGACAAGAAGAAAGAAGTGGGTGTTTTTGACAATGGGATTCATCGGGAATGAGAGCAAATGGGACCTGGAGAAAAAAAATCTCTGTGTATATTGAATGGAAGATTATAATATTAGGATGTTAAATACGATTGCATGAGACACCATAGATTGGAGGCCTACCAGGCTCTTTAGCTGTGAGGTTGTTGATTTAAAGGATCTAAGATATAAATAATGAGGGAGGTAGGTTTTATAATGGCCGTTGACTGTGTCGCCATAGATGATTGATGAATAGGGTTCTAGAACATCTGTGATTGTAGTAGTGAAGGAAATTAAGAGTGAGAGAAGTAGGAAGAGGAAGGTGAAGGTGAGGAATTTAAGAGGTAGATGCATTTGGTAGCAGGAGAAAGATATATAAACTCCCTTGCCTCCTCACATCCCTCTAAGTTTACTATTGAAGTTGAAAGCTAAGTGAATAGAGCGTAGGAGGTATGGATTTGATATGTTAAGATAGATAGAAAGATTATGGGCTGCGAAGGGTTTGAATGTGCTGGCATTTTGGGAAGTGAGAATCGGTAGACAGGGAGAGTTGGGAGTAATGACAATGAAAGAAGGAAATATGAGATAAGATTATGGGATTATAGAAACCGAGAGTGATAGCAGGAGTAAAAAATAGAGATTGTGAGAGGTTTAAATGCAGGTGGCTGACAGAGAATCTCTCCATCTCAACTATAGTTTTTCCCTCGTATGCTTAATTCTCTAAGTGTTGAAGCCTTGAAAGGTTATCATCTTCCCTGAAGCTCAATAGCATAGCGGTAGATATTATATAAAAGTAATTATATCTGTAAAATCTACTAAGATTTTATTCAAAAAAACAAAAAAAAACCAAACAATGAATGCAACACAGCAGACATGCAAGAGGACTATCTATGAATTTACTGGAGCATTTTTCGCGACCGAGATGTAAGATTAGTATATATACAACCGTTCCCCTCGGCTACTTTGATGATGGCCATCAGAAGGATGCAATTATTCCAGTGGATGTTTATTCGAGTGAATCTATCTTCTTTACGAGAAGCAGTATGAGGAGGAGTAGAGAAGCGAGTTCGAGGGAGACAGTTAGCAAGGATTAGAGGATTGACAATGATCACAAAAACAATACTACAAGAAAGGACAAGATGACAATGCTAATCTGGTCCATCCTTGATGGACCGGATGCTGGAGGTAGTAATAAAGACCTAGTAACCTTCTTTAAATTATAGTTCTGCTCTCAAGACTCCCTTCTATAAATCTGTGATGTAGATAGTCTCTATGCGGATCAAAAATTGATTATATAGACATATGATGGACTAGAATTGTGATAAAAGATACTAATATGTCAGATGCATAATGCGAGTAATAATGAAGCTCCACTTTGATTCACGGATTTCCAGGTTCCACTTACAAGCTAGGAGGTCAAGAAATGATATATACCTGTACTTATCCTAGATCTTCTTCCCATAGCCAATGCAACAAGAACCTGAGGGAAAAAGCTCTTTCTTTTCATTACTCAGTTCCCATTATTGCTTCTATCTGCAGCATATCCTGCCTGAAATATTAGAGAGTAGAGGTGGCGAAATAAGAAATAATAGATAGTGATGAGTCTGTCAGGGATAGAATCTTAGAATAAAGAAGGGTAATGACAACAAGAATGAACGAGAAATGTAAAATGAGCACGAGGAATATCTCCTCTTCTAGGCTTGGGCCGAGCATGAGAACACAGAACCATTCTCCGTCAAAATCTGCATATCATTTCAAAGGCTTGATTTGAAGAAGGAAAAAGGGAATCAATTTCATTATATAGCTATGCGGAGTCACTAGATTAATTAATCACCCTCTAGTGCTTATTGAGGGTGAATGTCAAGGTCTCGAGCATGCTCGGACACTCCATTATGCCTCAGTGTATAAGAAGACTTGCAGAACTTTACTCGTAGAGGAATTGTGCTATAGAAGACATACTCATCACAATCTTACCAGGAAGCCTTATAAACGTGGAGGAAATTTTCTTGACAGGGCTGTTTTTTAAGAATACCATTTAATTTAGGGGTTTGGTTCTTTGAATCTTAATTCGAGGGACTGTTGATTAAATTCGACTTAGAAGGGAAAATGACAACGATTGGAGAGCTCTTATCAATTAGTTGAGAGATGGTGACAGTAATACGCAATGAGAAGAAAGGTAGTAAGAGGAAATGGGCTGCGAATGAAGTGCCATAGTGAAGATCACGTTTAGGTGTTCCCTCTTGGAGTGGGAGAAGTCCATATAAACCAACACACCAGTTTGCTTGCTAAGAATCGTTAACTGGAGAGCAATTAGATCTACACAGCATATCTGTCATATCAGTGCTTTCGAGGAGCTTGAGCTTTTCATATTGATGTCTGTGTCTGTTTTTACGACAGTAAGAATGGTAGAGGTGGCGACAATTGGGCATGACAACATTTCATTTTGTCCTTGGAGTTGAGATCTCCATATAATCAGTCAACATATCTGTCTAGATTCTTCGTCGACTTTGTACAGCACATCACTTATTAAACTGACCCCATTGAATCTGCATGTTCTAAAGTCCACTGCTCTGTAATTTATATTAGAAGCTATAACTCCTAAACGCGATGGGCATTCACAGTAGTTAGGAGACCTCATTTCTGAATTCACCGATTCTACTTTCTCATGTTGGAGAGAAGTGCGGAAGGATAAGGCTATTGGATGAGAGCTTAGAAAGCAAGGGATGAAGTATGCGAGGTGAAGCTCAAGCGGGATCACTTAAATTTTGTATTCCGCGGGTGCTAAGCGAACCCTCCCCTCGTATATATACTTAAATAGTAATTTTTGTAATCAAACAAATTAACTGGCCGAGTGGTAGCACGCTTATAATGTTAATTGGGTATAGATCTTCTGAGTAACTGCATAGAAGTGATGTAACGAACCCCCATTTAACTAGGCCAGCTCCACAACCTAAGAAAAATTGCTATAGTTACTAGCTTCTTAGGGAATTTATTTTTTCTTCTTTTTATTCCCTATGTAGGTATCACCGGTGTTTTACATATGCAAGGTAAAAGGAAATAACAAGTCTGGTTTAATGATAGTTGATTCTTCTAAGTCCTACGAAGGTTCGTGTTATGTAGCATGATCAAGAACTACTAACTCTTATTTGTATGGCTTTAATCTCTATTCAAAATTCGAAGTAGTGACTTCTTATTATTAGGCCTCCAAAGACCGCATGTCGTCGGATCAGATCAGAACGGATTGCCGACGTGTTGCATCAAGGGTTGCACCATCTGCATCTACCTTATCATCACCATCTTTGCTCTTTGGGCCGCCGAAGCGGGGAACAAGATGTTCGTGGTCTCCAAAATTTTCATTACCAGGAGTAAGTTCTCGATTTTGAGAGTTTAGGCTTTTGAATCTCAACTTAACCTGCTATGGAACTACTCCTACAATAAGCCTTATTGACTATGATGACATTCTTTTGATCGGGTACCTCTTCTCTAAGCTTAGGTTGTTACTTATAATTGAATAGAGGGGTTTATTAAAAAATCGCTTATTTTTGGCCGATAAGGTGCACGGACCTAGGTCGATAAGATTAGATACCACTATGTAATTCGTAGGCCCGCTTAGCTAGTATCTTATTCTTTTCTTCTTAGCTTTAAATGATGAATCAAAGATAGGTTCTTCCATATTGCTAGAATATTTTTATTAGTCATTTTATAGATTTGCCTTATTACTAGTTATTATTATTATTATTATTCTTATTCCTTTTTGCGTCCTTTATAAGTCAAAGACTATAATAGGACGGCTAATGTGACGAACTGCCTTTAATTAATCCTTAGAATTCTGAACTAAAGAGAGAAGAAGAGAAGAGAAGACAGAGAGCAGATTCTCAGGGGCTATATACACATGGGCTTGGGCCCTGATCACAGATCATACTAGTAGTAGTAAGGATCAACCATATCCAACGATACTCATAAAGGGGGTTGGCATGCAAGGGTATTGCATGCTAGAGTGTTGGTGGCTTAGGTTGACCCGCATTTCTACCTCTTTATTGAACACAGTCAATAGTAGACGTTTGGCCTTAGGCATTACGGAGCCTGTAAGGAGCCAAATCGTCATAGCCAAGGGCCTCAGGCCCTAGTTTTTAGCTAAAAGCAGCTATTCTAAAGATTTAACTACTTCTATAGTTATATTTCTATAGTATAAAAGTAAGGCTCCTAAACAGGCAAAGCCCTAGGGGTCCAGCTTTTCTCTATGTATATTTTCAGAGCAGAGATTTCTCAATAGGCAAGGCCCTAGGGCAGAATCACATAATTAATTTAATGCGATGAGCTAATTAATTCGCAATTGTATAAAAAAAGGACTATTAATTTAATTACTTGGAAAATGTATTAATTTAATTACTTGACAATTTATATATTCTCAGCTCCTCCTCCCTCCCTCCTTCCTTCTTTCACCCTCCTCCCTCCTTGGCCTTATATTCCTCACATTCTGCCTAGTATTGCTTTATCGCTGCCGTGGCAGATTTATAATTTGGAGACAAATGTAAGTAAGAAATAGTTGGGCGTTATTGTCGAGCATTACTGTCGAGTATTGTCGAGCACTGTCGAGCACTGTCGAGTACTGTCGAGTATTGTCAAGCACTGTCGAGCACTATTGAGCACTGTCGAGTACTGTCAAGCGTTACTGTCGAGTGTTACTGTCGAACATTGTCGAGTATTGTCGAGTATTGTTGAATATTGTACTAACTATATTCGGCATAATAAAGGCTAAGGCTGTTGGGATATTCTCAGTTCGCCTTCCCTCGCCTACTTACCGGATTGGGACTAGCTCATAACTCATTGAGGCATGAGCATATATCAACACCACACGTAGCACATAGAGAATAGAACTACAATCTGAACCAAACTTGTTACTACTATTCCCTTGTCATCTTTGTCTTTCGTAATTGCAATTACCGGTGATACCTACAAAGGCAGCAAAATATTATTATTAAATATAATATAAAATTAATAATATCTTTTAGGCTTATTATTTTCTTTTATTTATAATAAATTTAATATAATAGCCTATAAGAATAATTCGGTATTTATATTATTAAAATCACCAAAAATGTTTGTTCTTTCCTCTAGCTTTGCGGAATATATTGTACTAATATATATAGACTGATTTTCTTATTAAGTACGGCTATTTTAATTATAAGCTTAGTTAATATAAAGAAATTACGACGATAGAACTAGATGGCTCTAGTACTATTTATCCGCCTATAATCTATAGTCGTGCCATGATAGCTGGTGATGCTTTGGAGGGGACGGCACGACAGGGTGAAGAAAAGAGCGGATCCGCTAGGTAGGGACTGATGAGTATTTCGAATTCGAGAAGCTTGCGCTACCAGTCTCTGGATAGTAAAAAAATACTACCATGCTGCTCCTCCGGCTCACCCCATCCGCCTCCCAAAAAGCATTCGTCTACATTGTCCTCGCAATCCTCGAACTTTACAGCGCAATCTACTTCCTAATCTTTGTCTTTCAATGCTTACCTCTAAAGTATTTTTGGGGAAAATACACCGGTAGGCAAGGTAGTTGTATTAATCCGGCAGTGACGGTAAAGGCGACGTATGCGTATAGTGCTATTAGCTGTTTTGCTGATTGGTCACTGGCGATATTACCGGTATTCATGGTTTGGGGATTGCAGATGAATCCGAGGACAAAGGTCGTTGTGGGGGGGATTCTCGCCTTGGGTGCTATGTTTGTTCTCCCTCTTTATCACCTCTCTTCCCACTTTCCCCTCCCAATCTCCTCTCATATTTCTATTCTTCTACCAATCTATGGCTAAAAAGAAGAACAGAGCATCAACAGCAACAATCATCCGCATCCCCTACGTCCAATCCCTCACCGACCAAGACGACTTCCTCTACGCCACCACAGACGTAGCTATCTGGTCAACCTCCGAAATGGGAATCGGTATAGTAGCCGCTTGCTTAGCTACTCTACGCCCTTTATTTCGAAAATTCTTGGAGAGAAGCAAATTATTTGGTGGAGCGTCAAGCGAGACACACACGCCCTGCGCAACTGTGGAGAAGAAATGGATATCATGAGGGGTATGTGAAGAGTAAAGCTGTGCATGGGGTTTCTCAAGGGGGAGGAGAGGAGATTGGTTTGAGAGACGACCCGAAGAGGGGGGAGGGAGTGACGACTGTTATTGGGATTGATGAACCGGAGCGAGGAGGGAGTGTAGGGAAAGGGGGAAAGACGAAGAGAGTGAAGGGTATAGGGAGGTTGAGGAGGAATTTGAGTGAGAGGGAATTGACTCAGATGAGTAGTAATGAGGATGAAGAGCAGTGCAGTGCGAAGAGGGTTATCAGGACCACGATTATTACTACGAGGAGGGAGGGGACTTCGTAGAATAAGAAATATTAGGCTAGGGGAGGTAATTGATCGCAATGGCCCCTGAATTTGCCATCATCTATCTAACTTTTTCCTTCTACAAAAGGCTTCCTCGACTAAAGGATCTCATTTTCCTTCCGCATGGCCCTCTCAAGCTTAAAATCAAGTAGATGTCGCCTTCCGTCTTCTATACTGCCTAAAAATACTACATATACTTTGCGCCTCTGCTATCTTAGCTGGTTACATTTGATTCCCATCTTTTTACCCTTACCTTCTACTGTCATCTCTCTACATTTACAACGTCCTCATTAATCCATACTACGTCTCAACTTCACCAAGCCATCTACCACCTCACCCCACCTCACTCCTATCAACTCACTCCTATCAACTCACCTCTATATCACCAACTAAGATCCAACCGTCATCTCCCATATCGAAAAATTGTCTTACTCCAAAAGATCTCTAGCATCGAACTCGTCCCTACTGCCGCAGTAGCCGTGATCTGGAAAGAGTGCAGGATAGATGATTACAGACTAGAGCGTTTGTTGCCACGGGATGCCGCTTGCTTTTGGGCTGAGGGATGGTGCTTGATACGAGAATAGAGTATGTTTCTTGGTTCCCTATTTTTCTTTTCTTCTCTCCTTCATCCTGGTATGCTTCTAGAGATATGGATAGGCTGTGGGAAGAGTTGGGAATGATGGGGGATTTTTGGAGGAAAGGGCTTTACTGCAGGCCCACTTCCTAAAGCGTGTTCGTATGATTTTGAATGGCTATAGCTTTGGATGAAAAAAATAAGTTCGTAAATTCCTGGCTCTAAATACCACAATTTGTTTTGATAGTGGGATTCTTTCAAAAATTAGACGAGGAAATATAAAACCAAGGCTAAATATTACTAATAAATTTAAGTAATGGTATAGAACATCTAAATTGTAATTTGCCATTCTCAGATCCTCGTAAATGTATTCTTCTGAGACATAGGAAGAGCGCCAGACACAAAGAAAAACTACCCGTACGCCTAAAATCCCACAAAGCATGTGTCTAGTAACCAATTCAATCCTGTTCCATCCCCATTCTATCTGAAAATAGCAATATTGACCTAAAAGCCAAAATATCGAATACATCTAAGAAAAGCCTTAAATAACTGCAAAGGGAAAAGAGGACTAAAGAGTCATCTGAGAGAGAGGCCACAGTATCCGGAACCAAGAAAAGAGGCGAAGTCATACAGTAAGATCAGCCCTTGCTGGTAGAACATATTCGTACGCTCAATCAAAGGGAAATTATTTACCAAAGGGGAAATATGTAGCAGCGAAAGGAAACTAGGCGTAAGAGTTAAAATAGATAAGGTTTAGATACCGGCGATTTCCTCGTCGACAAGGATATCTGGATCGTAGTTGGTACGGGTGGTGGTGTGATTGGATGTTTGAGGTTGTTCTTCGAGGTAGACTTTGTGTGTTGTGAGTAAATGCGATATCGAAGGCTCGGATAAGGAATAAAAGGGGATTTATTGGGCGAAGAGAAAAGAACTCACCATTCGGCCTAATAAGCCAACTAACCAAAAAAGCAACCCCAAAACAAGCCGTCAAAGACATAAACACCGCTTGAGGAAACGTGCCCACCGTCTCCGCATAAATGAAATTGAAAATCGTCGGTCCTATAATCCTCGCCTGGGCATGCAATAATCCCGATGCGCCTAACAATTGTCCTACTCTTTCATGCGGTACATGTTTCGTCAATGCTGCTCCAAGAGTAGGAGAGCCTACCCCGCCTAAGGAGGCCAACACGCCGCCGAGTATGAAAAGAGGCACAGTGCGTGCGGTAGTGTAGATTGCGTAGCCTACGATTTCAAAGGCTATGGCAAATCGGATAATGAAGAGATCAATAGAATCACTCCCAGAGTTACGTTCTGGGATATCGAATCCTGATTCCCTTCTTGCTTTATTGCGTGGCCGGGTTCGTACAACGTAGTTGAAGAGAGGTAAGAGAACAATGAGAGCGAATACTCGGAAGGAACTCACGATCGATATGAAGATGGAGGTGTCGGCGGAGCCCCAGCCAAAATTGAATCCGGTGTAGTAGATGACTACAGTCATAGACCCCATGGCGACGCCGAAAACGATAGTGTCAACTGAGGAAAGGAAGACTAGGTTGGCGCGGAGGTGGTTAGATGTACCAGGGCCCGTTGGCCAGAGGATCTTGAGGGGAGCGATGGGATTTATGTTGCGGATGAAGATGGTTGTGCTTGTAATGAAATTTTGGGTGGAAGAAAGTTCGGGGTTGGAAATAGGGCAGATTTCTTCAGCAAGATGGCGTTCTCGTGCGGCGATTTGTCGTTTTTTAGTTAGTGATTCCGGAACGATAAAGAGCATGAAGAGCATGAAAAAGGCGTGGATTCCAAGCGCAAAGAAGAAGACTGAGATGAGTGTGCCAGTCGTTTTCAGAATATAGGCTGCGAAGAGAGGTCCGATGGCTATTCCGGAGAAGAGACATGCATGAAAGTAGCCGAATGCAACAGCCCTTTTAGGGGGAGGTACACAATCTGCTGCATAGGCATGTGTGAGAGCCATTCCAGCTGTAAAAGATCCACATAGTCCATCCACGACTGAACTTGCCAGTAACCATTGGTAATGGACCGTATCTGGATATTTCCCAGCTAGAATCGTGACGATTTCCATCACAAGGCCTCCTACACTCGTGATAACAAGGAACTTAGTCCTTCCATATCTATCTGATAAAGCTCCCAATTTCGGAGACATGATAGAGCTCAATGTTCCAATTATTATAGTCATGTATAAGGTGAATTTTGTAGCTAGAGATTGCACTTCTGGGATTCGACATTGTGGGTTATCGGAATCGAGGAGACTAGGTGCTTGGTATGACATTGAAGGGTCGAGGGATGCTCTCTCGGCCAGGTATTCGCGACATACGAGGGAGAGAATAAGATTCAGTTTCGGGACGACAATTCCTCCTATTGCCAGTGCGAATAGGAAGAATGCTGGTACTAGCCAGAAAACCTATGTTCCATCAATCAGTATACGCAATGACCGAGGAGAATTGGGAGGGAAGATTTACAGATGGTGTCCGCCACCAAGTCAATCCGTCGTAATCGGCATGACCTTCCCATAATGTAGTATCACTTCGATTCCTATTACTCCCATCGTTGCTCCCTGATTCAGAAGAGGTCCTTTGATTGCCCAGCAATGGAGTGTCTTCTGAACTCATGGTGTTCTTTGTTATTGACGGCGTGCTGCGGCGGGTATTCTTTCGCAGAGAATCTCTTGCGCCCCAGAATCTTTCTTGTTCTTCGGTTCTCTGTTCTTCGGTGAGCGATTGGGCTTCTTCGTTTGGGGCAGTTCCATTATCCATTGTAGGAAACTATGAGGATGCTGTGAAGGCGCAAGAGGGGAGAGATGCCGCCGTGTGCAGATGTCGCATTGATGTACCCGCACCGAGGTTATTCAAATCTCAATAAAAGAGTAATTGAGCAGTAATTCTCCTAGAAACAAATGTAAATGCAGGATTGGACGGAATCGATCTAGTGTCAAGAAAAGAGATATTTGAGGGAAGGGGAGATAAGAAAGGACGGAAGTCCAATGCTTAGTTATTTCTTATCTTACGTAGATGTACATTGTGTGTTGGCGAGACGGTGGATGAGATCCTTGGAATTGCAGGAATCAACGTATCAAGTCTCGGGAATCGGATCAAGACTTCCTTTTGTTTAGCCTTTGTGCTGTTGCCGTTTCATGGGGAAAGCAAGTTGCGTGTAGAGTGGATGATGCTTTGATAATCGATAATTGGTACGAAGGATTGATAGGAGATAGGCAAGTCATAGAGACAAGGGGTTGAAGGTGGGGCGTGGTGCTTTTCCCAATGAACAATATACGAAGTAGTTCTGCTTTGAAGGATGACAATAACCCCCACGTTCAGGGACGCGGGAAAGCAGGTGTCTAATTTCGTCTCGTCGTCTCTACTCCCTGATGATAGTAGGACTCGACCGCCTTCCCAGATCTATCTAATTTTACATACATGACTACATTAGGGACTGACATCCCTCTCACTTGTCCGAGCATACAATTCCCCACCCTATCGGCCACCCTGAAAAGGAATATAAGAGTTCTTCTCCTTAGACTTTATCGCCTGCTTCGCCTTCACCATAGCAATTACCATCGCGTTGAGAGGACAATCAATCCCCAATCCTTTTGCTCTCTCGAGGAAGTATACATTATAGTAATCAATGTTTGTTCTTCTCCCGGCTCTGACATCCTGTAACATCCGAGTTGTATTCTTGCCAGTCCGTGCAAGGAAAGAGATGATAATGCTTTGGAGTCTTGACGCACTGAAGTGTGACGTGGCGTTATCCATACGACTTATCTCTGGAAGAAGTCGAATAACTCGAGATAGCTCTTCCATGAGCATGGTCATAGTCCGACTTGCTTGGTAATTGTATAGGAGCTTATCGTTGGAACAATCAAAGAGTACTGAAAGTGGTTCTATGACTGAATTAATAGCCATGAATTCCAAATTAGATTTCAGATAGTTTTGCCAGTTGAGTCCAAACGTACAAAGCTCCGACTGTCGACACATGCTTCTTAAAAGATATTGGGAAGTTGATGGCCATCTAGCTTTGATCCCGAGTCGTGTCTTGTCTCGTGATTCTCGAGCTCGAGGTAATGTGAGTTGGATAACTCCCTTGAACCTTTGCTCGACTGTAAAATTGCTCCCCGTAAGATTGAGACCATGAGATATATTTCCCAGCATGTAGTTGGGTCTTTCAAGAGGGTCTGGGAAGATTGTGGCATCGACATGATCAATGATGCCTAGACCATTCTGTATAAAACAGATTGTCGACCATGGTCTAAGACGATGGCTAATCGAAGCTAATGCCGCAACAGTGACAGACGCCTCGGTAGTGACAATCAAGTTATCAATTGGGATGTTCGGTTGTTCTGCAGAATGCTCTAGGTTTGGGCCAAAGCCTGGAAATCGTTGATCAGGACTCTTCCGTCCAAAGTCTGCGGAAGATTCAATGTTGATCCCAGACTGTTCCATCAGCTCACCATCCTTCAATAGCTTTATTGAAGCGCCTTCGTCATGCCACTGTTGCATCAAAAGAGGACGATGCAACAATAAGGTGACTGGTATTGGTGATGGGAGCTGTCTGGCCAAATGAAATGCCACGAATTGTCCTCTCGGTCCAGATCCAAGAATATGAATAGTCTCGGAAATCGCTTCAGGCTCCCTTTGAAGGCCTTCCCCAACATCTAGCTGCGCTTCCGGGGTAAAGAACGGGACAAAACCAATATCTGCAGCATTATCATTTAGAGTTTGCCGAGTTGTAAAGAGTGGCAGACTTTCAACATCTAGCTCTCCGCCAGTTGTTCCGGACACTACCCACAAGGTACCCTTTCTCTCATCTTCGTCCCTTTGAGGACCAGCTGTTATGCTTGGCATGTTTTTTGTTCTTTCGGAAGTTAAAGTCGGACCCTCGCGCGATGAGCCTTGACCAGATGCAATTTTTGACTCTTGAAGCTGGGTGTCTAGATGTGGTAACAGAATTGCCTCGTCTCCCTGAATCTCTTCCTCTTTCGCTGCCTTCAAATTTGGGCTAGAGTCACTATCTAGCTCCGCAAGACCTGTCTCTGGCAGAATCTCACTTCCTTCCTTCTCCTCTTGTATTGACGGAACACGTTCTTCTCCAAGCTTCGGCCCGGCTGAAGTCCGATACAGCGGCTCACGATTCTCCACAACATCCGCAGAGTTAGGCAATGGAGATCTATCTCCAACCTCCAGCTCTAAAGCTTCCAGTTCCCCCGATTTGTAAGGCTTGACCTTGGCTTCCGCGACTTGTCTGCCAGAGTATCGAAGTCTCCTCTGTGATACAGGCAAGGGTATATGTATGTCGAAATGTCGTTGTTTCCGCCGCGGCCACCAGAATGTCCCGTATTGTCTCGAGAAACAATATGTGGCTACGCAGCGGGCAAGTGTGCTATTGGTATTATCGCATTGCCATGGAGAGCTACGAGGATTTCGAGCAAACACCCGCAGGAGCGGCCGGCCACACGTTGAAAGAGACAGGATGAATGCTTCTCGATTGCTATTGAAGTCGTCTCATGGCAGACATGTAATTAAAAGGGACTGGCCGTGCTGGTGTTCGTCTCGCAATCTTTGGCGCTGAAAAGAATGTCACCAGCAGAAAAAAGGGCAGGAAATTAGAACAAGTTAGGTCGAACTGAATGCGAATGCGAAGTGGGAGGTAGGTGGTGAGATTAGTAGATGTACAGTATATGTGAAGGTACCTTACCTATTATTGATGCAGAAAATATGATTTGGATTGAACTTTTCTTTAACATCACAATCCTTGCTCAACTCCCGAGGCGGCCGCTTCCTCCGACGGTATCAAAAATAATCCAAGTCCAACTTCCTTACCAGTCCACCTCCTTACAAGTTCACCTTCCTCCCAGCAGTATGGACTCCGCAGACGTTCTATCCCTTCTCGAGCAGCTCGACGACGAGATTGACGATTTGGAAGACTCTTTAGCCCCCCTGATCGACCATGCGCTCTCCGAGAAGTCTGCTAAACTGCCTTTGCTCGACAAAGCCAAGCTATACGTTCTTGTCACATATGCGATTGAGTCTATGCTATTCTGTGAGTGACCCCCCCGATTTCTGCTTCCAACTAATCCTTCCTCTGCAGCCTATCTACGATTAAATGGAGCCAATGCACGCGAGCACCCAGTCTTCAGAGAACTTACCAGAGTAAAGCAATATTTTGACAAGATCAAAGTTGCAGAGACACCGGAAGGGAAGGTGGCTGCGACCCTCACAATAGACAAGGGAGCTGCATCAAGATTCATTAAGGCAGGACTGGTATGTAGATCTTGCTAGTTTGTCGTCATTTATAGATGGGACGCTGAATCAAATTACAGGCTGGAAATGACAAGTACGACCTACAAAGAGCAGAGAATCTAGCTAAAGAGAGGGCACGAGCACATATTAGATTTCAGGAGCTATCAAGGGAGTCAGCAAAGAAACGAAAACTGACTCCAAGAGAAGAACAAAGCGAGGCTCCTGAAGATGCTAGTAACGATTCTAATGAGTCGGATACAACTGAATCAGATTCGGAGCTTGAAGTAGCTGAGGAAAAGGTCCAAAAACCAGCGAAGAAATGCAAAATCAGTAATACATCAACCAAGAGTCAGAGTTCTGCGGAGAATTCAAATTCAAAGCAAACGAAGGCCCGGAAGCCTTTACGCAAGCAAGCAGGGAAGAAGGCTAAGAAGAATAAAGCAAGATCATGATCCCATCATCTCCATTATTTGGCTGACATTGGATAATTCCTGTGAAGATTTTGGTCTTCGTACATGTGCACTATACCAACCACACGCAACTAGTGTAGATCACTATGCAGCAAAAAGTTCGGATTGAATCACATCATACTTTCGCCATGCAGATGCTAAGTAGATTAATACCATACAGCTCACGCCCATACTACTGCTTTGACCCATCTTCCCCTTGTCATCTGCGAGGCCATCTCCTATATTACAAAAGCTTTTGATCTTTTCATCCCATCTTCCCATCTTCCCGCCCCCTCTAATGAATGCTCCAGGGGTTTTGAGAACTATTGGAAAACTTATGTGCAACAAAACATTTCGCCTTTCCTTCCAACTCCTCGTCAATCTGTGTCTAAGTTTTTGGGGACTTTTGAAACATTTGCAGACAAAAAGTTAATTAGGTGCGTACATTTCTGAGGTTCTCCTACTGTTGAGTGATGGTGAAGCTTGGAGAGGGGTGATTGCTCTGTTGAAATGCCCTTCACCCGCGAGCATTAGAATACTTCCTACAAAAAGTTGCATATCACTTAATCTCGAGCACTGGGAAATCATTAAATCAGTGAATGCATTGCAAGTACTACAATAAAATACAACAAAATACAACAAAATACAACAAAATACAACAAAATACAACAGGATCCGTGTTGGAAACAAATAACATTATGAAAAGGTCAAAAAACGCCTGAAATACAACGACCAACGAAGTAAAAACCAAAGAAAATGCTCAATTTCGGAGGGAAAGAATCGATGCAAATCTGATATAGAGCTGCAATCCGGCTAATCAACGTAAGAGCGGCGCGCGTTGTAACTTCCACGACTACTATTACTATACTCGCTAAGATGAGAGTCTGCACTGCCATCGCGACCGCGCTCGCGATGATGATTACGAGTATTATATATATCATCCCGGCGGGAGCCTCTTCCCAATCTTCCAAGAGTTTCCCAGGCATTTCTTCCGGCATTTCGGATGGCTCCCATTCTTCCATCGGAACCAAATTGACTGGGTACTCCAAATTGACTGGGTACTCCAAATTGACTGGGTACTCCAAATTGCTGAACGGGCGTTTGGAATTGTGTCTGCGAAAGCATATCCTGCGGCAAGTACTGCGGCTGCTGCGAATATGAATTATGGTGGTTGTGTGGAGACATGTTTGGACTGTAGATAGCGGATGAAAGTGAAGCTATAAGATGGGCAAGACTAGATAGTATGAAAATATATTGGGAGAGTAGATAGAGAAACTTTGAAGGAAGATATACGAACGAAGTGTTGATGTAGTTTGAATCTGTCGAAGTCCAGAAAAGAGCAGGATGATGTGACTTTATATACCTTTTTTTTCTTCGCTCCCTGCTGTAGGAGGATTCTCCTGACAAAGAAAAACACCAACAAATCTAAAAAAGACCAATCCTATACCATTGCACTGCCCGGAGCTGAGCAAGGAAGAACTCCTTTGCCTCGAGAGATGTAATGGATATGTACCTTGAGTGGTGACGCAGAATGCTAAGTAAAGTATTGCATTGCGGTCTCGTACCAGGTCGAGACACTCCTTCAGGCCTCGTACCCCCAAAAAAGGTACCTTATGGGGTAGTTCTAGATCGTATGAGGGCGCGTATGAAGGCCTTTGTCGAGACCTACCTCGTTGAAAACAAGTAAGGAAAGCAATGATTGAGCTTCAAATGTAAGATACAAGCAAACCGAAGGAGCAGCAGTGTTCTCGATATGTTGGTTGTTGGATGTGAGACCTTTCAACGGCCATTGAATACACAATTCTTACTCCACTGCAGCTCTTCGCCCCTTTCCCCTCGGAAAGAATATTGGTAAGGGAAACTCCCGATATGAACAAATCCAGATAGCTTACAAGGTGGTTGGTGGTAGAGGGGAGCGCAAAACAAGAAATTTTCTGGGCTTCTTGGAATTAGTGCCAGCCGGTCAAAAGCTACAAGGCATATTTCTTAATTAACCCTGTAGCCCTGTAGCCCCGCTATGTCAGCGTAGACTATATCTCACCGGACGAGGGGATAGCAATTCCAAGTCTAGTAGTAAAGCTAATATAACTCCTTTCCCCTTAAATCCACCATTCCCCTTTTCTTTAAAGGTAATTTGGGTGGATAAAATAAGCATTTAACTAGAAAAAGGAAGAGGAAGGCGAAGGATTTAAAGGTGTAGGAATGAAGGAACATTAGAGCCTAGCGTGGGCTCTGCCCTCTTCCAACAATTCAAGCGTCATTAACATCAACACGAGAACTCTATCACAGAGTAGATTATCGTGTCTGACCTAGGACTATTATCCCTAGGGACTTGCTTACCAAAGGAAAGAGTGAAAGGGAAATCATCCTTATGTTAAGAGCTTAGAGTGAAGTGCTTTTTTATGTGATTATAAAGGCCCTTATTATACTAGTATAATACAATGAAGGATTAGAAAGGTTCTTGCATTGCAGATTTGAGAGCAAGGAATAAATCAAGATATAAGGCAGATAGGCTATAGTGGGAGCTTAATATTAGCATGAGGAAGATGGTATTAAAAAATGAGTTTGGGCCAAAACCTTGAAGGTCTTGGAACTGCGCCTTATTCCCTTTGCTAAAAGATGCAACCTTCTTACCCCCGGCATACCGATACAAGAAGATAATTCTGCAGCTCATATATTAAAATATCAACACGAAATCTTTGATTTGCATAAAATTATTAGACTTCTCTGGCTACTAAATTCTTTCGATTTTAATGCTATTAAGCCTACTTGGTTCTGGATGAAAAGGAAGATTACAATTCAGAGAGAAATTCACAGGAGAAAAGCACTAAAGAAGGAGTGGGTTAAATATTGCAAGAAGTTACTATAAGAGAAGATTCAGGCATAAATAGAAAGGGTTACTATTCATATAAAGGGGGTAATTAAATTAAAAAGAGGAAATAAGTATAAAAAGGGAAGGTTGTGGAATACTTGTGACGGGAACAGAAGTTGGTTTCTCAGCTTGAGGATGAAGTCTTCACTCGGCAAGTGAGGCCTGTAAAGAAGAAATGCGGCATCTGAGGCCTATAGTGGAAATTTTGGATCTGGCAAAGCAGCTTCAAATTGATAACCCCTGCCCTTCTGGAAATGCTGATGATCAAGTGGACCTAGACGAACTGCGCTAGAATCTTGAGGGGCAGCTTACAGAAGACGATGCTGTGGATGACCCAAATGGGAATAGGAGTCTGTTTGGGAATCTGTTGAGGTTTAAAAATGTTAAGCTATGGGTTGTAGCTATTGCCTACCTCCATACCCAGCAGTGTGTATCCGGAACAATCAAATGCGTGGAGCCCTTCTAGCAGGGCGAATAAAGCAGCGGAGGGAGCAGACAGACCATCTAGAGAAGAGTTCGTGGATCGCGGCTTGGATAGGATTAATGCTGGCTACCCCGAAATTGGGTTTCGGGGACTCTACTGTATCTAGTATCTCCGTACTCGTATGGATATACTCATGAGATACTTTTCCCTTCTCTATGGTGAAAACCGGAGGATAATAGAGCTCTCTGATGTAGCTATCCAACAATACTCTGGTCTGGAGGTCCTATGCCTTGCTTTGCTCCCATTGCGGTCATTTCTCGTGGGTAAAACCAATAAGGACTCCCGAAAGAAGTTTATGGGGGCAATATGCCACAAGGATCTTTCATGGCTCTATGGAGGCAGTGGCACAGTACTTTTTCTACTGCTGAGATTGTAGCGATGAGGTTTCACCTAACTTCTCGACCCGGAAATCATGATATAGGCGAAGATAATAGCAGCAGGCAGGTAGCAAAGTATAAAGCTTTCAGAAGGCAGGCGTCATATCTGTGAAGGTCGCCCATGTAGAGAGAGCCATAGGTGCGACAGGAGCACTTAGAATCGTCTGTAAGTAAAAGGCGGACTAATTCACGAATAATGCTTTTTTAGGTGTCTAATCTAAGTTTGGGTACCTGCAATTCCATCCTCCCTTGATCAAAGAGTCAGATATAAGACTAGACCCATCGAATTCTATGCCTTGAAAAACTCCGTGCCATAATACCGATTCGCCCTATCAACCCCATTGAATAACTTTATGGAAAAATCATCGTCACATCTGGAAATCTGAACTGCAAGTCCGAAGCTACTACTCTTAGCTGGCCAGGATTTATTGGTACATGAGAGCAAGCTTATCGGCTGGTGACTCTTCATCTAAAAGTTCAATGAGCTCTTCCTCCACGACGTTTTCAGTGGGCGAATCTTGTTTAGATGATCCACCGAGATCCTTTGCAGATGTTAGATTACGGTTAACCACCACGCTTATTAAATCAGCTGGCGAGTGTAATTGGGAACCGTTCCCGCTTGAGCCACCATCAATTTCTTTTGCTTTTTTGGTGTTAGAAGTAGATGTTGGGTCATCTGACTGCCAGTTATCTTCAAGATCATGACTTGCCAAGTACTTGTACGATTCATGATCAGGTTTGATGAAGCCGTCTAGGACAGGTCTCGGAACGATCTCCTCCACGCCTGTGCTACCGGGCTCAGCAGAGTCCGACTCTGGGAAGGCCTGATCAATTACCACTTCACCGGACGCTCCAATCTTAAATCCCGGCTCCCAACGGCCGCGAACTTCTTCGTCATCGCTCTCGCCTGATAACTCACTATCGTCAGGACTGAACAGATCCAACACCTCTCCTCTGTGAACAATAACACCATCTTCTTGTTTGATGTAATCATCTTCATCAACAGCGTTTCCAACATGACGCCTACGAGGCGCAAGAGAGTCTAACTTAGATGTCAGAGAAATGATGGCCATATCTGCAAGATCTTCATCCATCTCGAGGCCGGTCGCAATGCGTCCAAGCTCCTTCTCGAACAACCATGGAAAACTAATAAGAGGCATGAATTTCGGCTCCATCTTTCGCTTAGGAACCACTTTTCCACGGAGAATTTTTGTGGTTCGGCATTCCGCAAGAGAAATATCCATTTCTTCCTTGGTTACTCGATACATGGCAGCAACAAAAGGTCCAAGTACCGAAAAATCCTTGCCACCAGCCTTTTCAATGCAAACATGTCGGAATTGATCTTTCAGGGCGCCACTGATTGCACCCATCTCTTCTTGCATTTTATAGTCGCTGCCATATCGAGACTTTGAAAGAACAAAGGTTGACCAGACCTCAAACTCAGTCTTGATCTCTTGCTGCGCCATAATACGATGTATAGCTACATCGTATTGGGATTTGACTTGGCGTGCGGTTTTCAAGATAGCACTGCCAAGCTGATAGGCCTTCAAGATGCGTTTATCAAACGATGCTTGATATTGCGGCATAAAGTCAATACTGTCGACCCTATCGTAAAGTTGACCGAGAATCTTTTCAGAGTGATATATTTGCTCTTTAGGCTTGTAGATCTTCTCCATGTAGTGGGGCCATTTGGAGGGTCGTAAGCGCTTTGGTAACTCAGCTGGTTGACCAGTCTTGACATAGTCGACAGCCTTGGAGTGAAGCATAGCGAGTTCAAGACCTGAAGCTATTAGTATGCAGAATCAAACAGAAGGTTCAAATATTTACATCTTGGGTCCTTGACTCCACTTACAAGCCAGTCCGATTGTGCCATGTGAGCATGAGCAATTGTAGGGAGAGCATCATTTTTCATGAATCGCACGAAAAACTTCATCAAGTCTGTGACTTGTACCGGTCTACCTAGTGTCTTGGGATTTGGGGGACTGTAGTCCATTGGCTCGGAATTCCATTCGGTGGGTGTAAGATCTTTGTCCCAGATAACGAAGTAATCATCGCCATCAAGATCTCCACCGGAGCACATACTTGGAACATCTCTCTCCCCTGTTTGTGGAAAGACAACAACATCGCGGAGATGGTGTAGTGCTGGAGCATTGACTGCCTTCACAACTCGCAGATCACCAGGATGCAAAGACGGATTCCGGCCAATAAGACAAATTCCCTCAATAACAACATAGCGACTAGGATCGTCCTTATCAGGAATTTGAATGAAGATCTCGGGCAGTTCTTCTTCTAGAAAGATGCTGCCGGGAGCAACGGTCGGGGTTTTGTAGCCTTGCAATGTGCCAGTCTCGTCGATACATCCAAGGACGAATGCACCTTGCTCAACAATAATCTTCGCCTTTTCTTTGAGGAGCTTGATCGACCATGCTCTCCAAAGGTGGAGTAAGGATAGGAAAAATGGTTCCTTGGCTGCCATGAATCCATTTTGAATCATATTAGCAATGTTGAGAGTCATATGATTGTCATCGATGTGTCTTGAGAGAAGGCTGAGTGCTAATGAATGATTGGTCATAGCACTCTGATAGTCAGAAAGCTGCTTGACCAACATTCGCACGAACACATCATCGGCAACTCCAAGGACGGACAGGATCTGGATTGTCTGTCGATTGAGAGAAGCAGCGGAGAAATGAGAGCATCTAATGACTTCAAGACCATTATAAATAGCCGTGAATTTCTGCTGGCTCTTGCGGATATGGACCTCGCTACCCTTCGCATCTGGGGAGACCACAAGAATTCCTTTGCATCCACCAAGACGGAATTGAAAGGCCGACGGATAGTGCCTTCCTCCAATGCCTAAATCAGAAGCGATGATCTGTGCTAGAAATGGAGAAATTTTGCCAACCCCATCTGTGAAGTTAAAGCCATTTCTCTCAATGTCCGGGATCCTTACAATCTCGGGCTTTGAGAGTCCATTGATTGCTCGAGTTGTTGAGAAACACTGACCAAGTCTAGCAGCATACTTAGCAACAACATTAATATGACTAAAGTTCCCCATCCATTGACGAATGTCATCGCAGGATAGATGATCAGTTGGGCAGAAGAAATATGCTCCATTTTCCCGAAATTGAGAGTTTCCGAAGGCCAAGAATTGATAATGGCGGTCACCGATTCGAATACCGTTGTAGAGAGTTCTGTAAACACGAGTGAACAGCTCATCATTGCGTTTCTTATCAGAGCATGCATTTATTCGACCCTACGCTTCATTAGATCCGTAGCACATGACGATTAGAAAACAAACCTCAAATTTCTCATCTGTGAATTGTACTCGTAAGAAGCGGCCTTCCTTATTTTCCCTCGAATAGTGCCGCAAGACTCTGTTTGTAGTTTCTACAGTTGGAGAGCTGAATAATATTGAGCTAGGCGTGATTTTAGCTTTGCGTGAATAGGCACAATAATGTGGGATTTCCGTTCGTGGAGAATGTGCCAAAGCATCTTTGTCTTCGAAAATCGTCATCGGATCATAGATTCGTTTGTCTTGCTCGGCGACATACTCAAGAATATTTCTAGCTTTAGCTAGATCTTTAGAGGCCAGCTCAGCCAATATCGATATGAATTCCTCGGAGATATTGTGTTCACTTAGTAGCTCATGTGAAATGCAAACCTCAAGTTGGTATCTCACCTCAAAGGGGAGATAGGTAGTGGATTTCTTTTGCAAAGAATTTATGTCGGCGGTAGCAATCTCAGTGTCTGGGTGATCAATTAACGACCAGAGTTGAGCAGGGTGTGGCCGAATGTAATTGAGATTGGGCAAAGGAACAATCTCAATATTGTAATCTTGAAGAGCACACTTCATAGAATTGTAAATATTAATCTCATTGCCTGTGGTCTGAAAAACCCAGCGGTAAGTGGTCCAACGTCCTGAAATGGTTAGTACAATATACACTACAGGACAGGGAAATTTTTTTTACCAATATCAATGATAGGACGCTCTTTCTGGAGCACGATAGGTGCACGCTCCCGAGTCAAGTGGTTGTAGATGATGTCCGTCTGTCTGAACCAAGTATCGAAATCGGTCCATACCAAGTTTTGTATAGAGTGCGACTTTTCCGATTCATGCATCTTGCGGAAAAACTTAGGCGGACTGTCCAAAGTGATGACTAGGGCGAACTCGTTGCTGTTCTCAAATTCCACACGAGATATGGTCTTGAGCTGGCCAAAAGGAATTTCAAACATGTGTCTATTGATTCGATCCCGAGCTCCAACTTTTTCGTCGCTCACATATTCTGCTGCTCCCTCAAGACGTTCAGTACGTGGATCTATGAAGGTGACGTCGAATTCGGCAATTATTCTCCTTTTGGGCAAATCAAGCGTGAACGACATTGATTTTGGTGTTGGATGTTCGATTGTTCGCATCGGCATTAACGAACCTAGTTGCAGAATAGGACCGAAATCAAGACGTTTTGGATAAAGCTTCATTTTCTCGTCGTAATAAACGTACTTCTTAGCCGGACTTTGGACTTGATTTGGTCGTCTGTTGGCTTTTTCCTCGTAGCTGACGATGACATTGTAAGCATTAGTGCGATCGCTGTCGTAAAGAGGATAGAAGCCTTGGGTTGAAAGCCAGAATGGAATGGAAGGCGGAGGAGAAAATCTAATTTTTGCATTTCCACGTCTCGAACCGTCTTTCTCTTCAAAGATTTCAATCAGGGAAATGTTGCCTTCCTTCATGAAATTTCTGTGAAGATCCCAAGTGGTAGAGTCCGGGTGTAAGTCTCGAATTTTCACGGTGACTTCGGTTTGTCCCTTCCAGTCGTAACCTGACCTCAGCATCATGGATGATGGACGGGAGCGAGGGTCTTCGGGAATGATGGCGGCTAGAGGGACTGCTCTCTGAGATACAGGTCTTTGGACCCGAGAATGATTTACTCCCCGTCCATTGGTGGGATTGAAGACGATTCGAGGGCGGCTAGCCCAAGGTGCTTCATCGTTTGACATGGCGAAGTTATGAGGGGTTGTATGCTATTTTGAATGTCAGAAGAGGGTTATTGTCGTAGAAATAGATGGAGACTTACTTCGGAAGTGAGGAGGCTTGAGGGAAGAGATGGTTCGATGATGGTCATCAAATTATGCGTATTGAAAGGATCATAGGTATATGTTCCATCTACGGGTACTGTTAGTTGCGTGTAAAAAAGCAGTGGACGTAGTGTGTGCAGGAGTAGGTGAGGGTTGGAGATAGCTATAGAGGTTGAATTGAAGGACGAACAATCTTGGGTACTAATAGGCAGTCGGAGAAGTTGAGTCAAAGGGCGAGCGATCTTGTGTCTTAATAGACAGTCAGGGAAGCTGAGTCAAAGGATGAGCGATCTTGAGTCTTTATAGACAGTCAGGGGAGTTGAGTCAAAGGATGGCCGATCTTGAGTCTTTATAGACAGTCGGAAGGTGAATTAAATGACGAACAATCTTGGGTCTTAATAGGCAGTCGGGGAAGCTGCAGATGGGTCGAATTGCAAGTCGCGATGGTGGATAGTATGGTGGATGAGGAAGTAGAAAGAAAGTAATTTATAGGAAGGCAGGAAGGCAGTTCTGGTTTGGAGGGTAGAGCGAAGCAGGGGGTATAGGAAGAAAGAGCAAACTAGAGCTTTTAAGGTGTGGATGCATGCAGTTGTAAACAGATTGATGATTGATAGGCCTCAAAGCATCCACACAGCCTCGCTGTTGGTCTGCTGACTTCCTGATCTGTTGTGAGACGAAAAGAGTTGGAGAGTTGAGAGTTGAGAGTTGAGAGTGAGGAGTGGAGAGTTGAGAGGGAATAAAGACTTAGTAGGTGCGCAGGGAGTAAGGGAACCAACGAAAATACTCGCCATTTCCAATGCTGCCTGCTTTACCTCGACCCTGACCATCCACAGATCTGCTGGCATCTGTTGGTGGTGTTGTTCAAAATTTCACAAAATCATGTGACAAGCCGCTTGCTGCCTCAGTCCTCAGGTTTAGGGCCTGCACCCGCACCAAGGACATTTCTAATATTTCCCGAGCAAAATTATATCTGTCTCAACTTCTCAACTCCCACTCGACAACTCCAACAACAACCCTACCGAACCCCCATCACCCCCATACCATCGTTTCTCGAGTTCGACTGAGACACAATCATGGGTAGAGGACCGTAAGTACTCTATTATTCTTTGTGCGCGATTGAAACAAGTCAGCAAATCCTGGATCCCTAGGTCTTCACAGAAATTTCATTTTATTATTCCTCATCAGCATTACCATCCTCGACCTCAATCCACCCCAACTTGCTCTTCCATATTCTTCTGCGATGCGTCTATGCCTCTCAAACGGATGCGCCCAGTCTGTACACCATACTAATTAATTACATTCTCCTCACAGAAAGAAGCACCAAAAGCGCCTTAGCGCACCCTCACACTGGCTTCTGGACAAATTGTCTGGTGCCTACGCTCCTCGCCCCTCCCCCGGTCCTCACAAGCTACGAGATTGCATGCCTTTAATCGTCTTCATCCGAAATCGTCTCAAGTATGCCCTCAACGCCCGCGAGACAAAGGCTATCGTCATGCAGCGCTTGATCAAGGTTGACGCCAAGGTTCGCACCGATGCCACCTACCCTGCAGGCTTCATGGATGTCATCAGCATCGAGAAGACCGGCGAGCACTTCCGTCTAGTCTACGATACCAAGGGCCGCTTCACCGTTCACCGAATCCAAGCCGAGGAGGCCGAATACAAGCTTGGAAAGGTCAAGAGAGTACAATTGGGCAAAGGCGGAATCCCATTCTTGGTCACGCACGATGCTAGAACGTAAGTTCTGTCAGACATCATTCAGCCGTTGGTCCAAGCTTTGGTTGATCCACCTCGAAAGATATGGATATTGCAGCTAGATCAACGGGTGGGTGAGGATATTGGAGGGGAATATGCTGACGAAATTTAGTATTCGTTACCCGGACCCAGCCATCAAGGTTAATGACACTGTCAAGATTGACCTCGCCACCGGCAAGATCACCGAATTCATCAAGTTCGACACTGGTGTCATTGCCATGGTGACTGGTGGTCGTAACATGGGTCGTGTTGGTGTCATCACTCACCGAGAACGTCACGATGGTGGCTTCAACATTGTCCACATCAAAGATGCTATAGACAATTCTTTTGCTACCCGTGAAAGCAACGTTTTCGTCATTGGATCGGAGAAGCCATGGATTTCTCTACCAAAGGGCAAGGGTGTCAAACTCACAATCGCAGAGGAGAGAGACCGTAGACGTGCACACGCTATTGCGGCCTAAATGTGTACTTTGCTTGGTATTTGACGGATTTGGCATGGAGTACTCGGTTCTTTGCTAAGAAGTGGCTGCACCAAAAAAGGTTGATACAATGATACAACATTAGCATAGTCAACCCAATGTGAGAACCCTACCAAATCCTCACTTTTTCTCGGCCCATCTGGCCACCAAGAATGCTCGTGTGCTGTTGAGTCTTTTCCTGTTCTTTATCCTACCTATCTCACGCTTCGATATGCATAATGCCTGTGACGGAAGAATCTGTTGTCGTTTCTAAGGAGATTCATCTCCCGGTACAATGACCCCCATCCTGCTCCCTGCATGGCGTATAGCCTAGAACTCTGCACTACCTGTCACGAGGTATGTACTCCTGAAACCATGCTTGGTGATATGCAACTTAAACTTAGATCCTGGTGGTCTTTCCCCCTCCTGACAGGCTGCATCGTTCCAGCTATCCTTTTAAGCGGTCAGATCATTACAGAGATCCGGGATTCGGGTAGCAGGACTCATGAGATGAGGTAACAGGAATTCGTTGTCGAATCAATTGTATCGTAAGGAAAGATTCGGTGAAGGCTTGAGAAGGGGAATACGTGGTGATTTACGGGGGGGGGGGCAGGTGGGAAATGGAGAGGAAGTGGAGAATGAGGAGCCGACTTGAGGGGTAGTGTAGTGGTTCTTTTATGTTGTGAGATCTGGCTGACCGACTGTGGGGTGACATCCCTTTCAAGAAATTTACGAAGATGCAATCAAGGCCGCCTCAAAGGAAGTGCAGAATGCGGCGTTGAGAATTGGACCGAGAAGATTACCTCTTTAGGCGTTCCGGATCTCTCCCTCTCACATTTCGGCCAGAAGAGGGTTTAAAGAGTGGGATGAATGGATGGATATGCATGATGACTACTAAAAACTCAACAACAAAAGGCTTAGTACTCTATGGCTATATTACTGTTCTCATCAAGAGGCTTGAAGCGGGGTTTCCTGCTGCTAATCCAGTATGTATAAATGTGAGCCGTAGCCTGGTTGAGAGCATGGAAGTTGTAGCTATTCACCTCCAGACACAATATCAAGCTTCAACACAACCAACATATGTAAAAAGCTCATAGGTCGTCTGCAGAAGCAAGCAAGCAAGGCATGGAAGTATCGTGCACATCCACCTTCGGACGCAGTATCAGGGCTGCTGCATGGCTGCTGGGTGACTTGTTAAGAACGACGTTGGAGTCCAGCCAAATTCCTTCTATTTCGACCCAGTTTTTCCGTCCTGCCAGCAAGAAAATAACTCCATAGGGCCCAAGTCCATCTCGAGTAGGGAAGGTACTAAGCAGCACACAGCAAGACGCCATTGCCGGCAACGGGCTCTGAAAGTACACAGTTAAGCCAAGTATGTATATATGGCGGGGTCCGCTTCTCGGATCACTTCTCATTCCCTTTATTTTCGTCGTTGTCATACCTTTTCTAAAGGCTATAAAAGATATCTTCCATCAAAAGTTCTCCTTTCAGGGTGTGTGAAGACAAAAGAATGGTCCCCGTCTCTCATCTCGAGCACCATTTGTTGTCTAGATCTCACATCGGATCATCAGCTCTCCCGGAAATCCGAAAATAGGAAGAGTGTTGGTGGAACATGTCGCTTCTTCGCGCACGACTCGGAGCGCTTCTCGCTTCAAGACTAAAAATGACAACAATTACTCCTATTCGCTCTTCCAGATGGAACCACTCAACCACATCATCTTCTTTCAGAGATGCAAATGCAAATGCAAAGGCAAAGGCCAAGGGATGGAATGTTTCAAGATCGGCCTTGAATGGCAGATACAATCCATTCTGGACTACGGGTCGAGTCCTGATTTTGGCTGCAGCATCCGCTGCGTTGGCTTATGGGTCGGCCAAAGTAACATCAGCGTCTAAGCACAGAGAATACTCCGACTCGTCGAAATTCGAACGTCCCAAATATGCCTCTATCAAAGAAATGGAATTAGTAAGTTGACCAGCTCAAATTATTCTCCTATATTTCTCTACTTAAACCATTTTACCCAGGCAATCGAAGAAATTCGTCAAGCAACAGGTGATGAAGACACGATATCTCTAGATCCAGAAGATTTAGCAGCCCATGGATACTCGGAATGGTCATCCATCAACGAAGGCCTTCCAGTTGCTGTAGCATATCCTAAATCCACACAGGAAGTTTCTCATATTGCCAAGGTTTGCAGCAAATATCATATCCCCATCATTCCCTTTTCGGGCGGATCAAGTCTGGAAGGTAATTTCTCTGCACCTTATGGCGGAGTAAGTGTCGACTTTGCCTACATGGATCAAATCATTGAGTTTCATGAAGGAGATATGGATATAGTCGTCCAGCCTTCAGTCTCGTGGATGGATTTGAATGACGAACTTGCGAAGCGCCAATCCGGTCTTTTCTTTCCTGTCGATCCTGGCCCAAGTGCAAAGATAGGAGGAATGGTTGGCACAAATTGCTCGGGTACCAATGCAGTGAGATATGGAACAATGAAAGACTGGGTGATCAACCTTACCGTGGTACTTTCTGACGGAACTATCATCAAGACAAAACGACGTCCAAGAAAAACATCCGCTGGATATAACCTCAATTCTCTTTTCGTCGGCTCTGAAGGCACTCTCGGCCTAGTCACTGAAATTACCCTCAAACTTGCGGTCGTGCCATCAGAGTACTCAGTCGCAGTCGTAAGTTTTCCTTCGATTCGCGATGCTGCTTCCGCAGCAGCTGGAGTGGTCAAAGCTGGTATTCAGGTTGCTGCCATGGAGATTATGGATGAAGTCCAAATGCGAGTTGTCAATCTTTCTAGATCTACTGCACCCAGGGTATGGAAAGAATCCCCGACTCTATTCTTCAAATTTAGCGGGACGAAATCGTCGGTTAAGGAGAACATTGCTATGGTTTCTGCTATTGCGAAAGCCCATAAAGGAGGGGATTTTGAGTTTGCGAAGGATGTTAAGGAGCAAAAACTGGTAAGAATATCCTTTCCCCCGCCCCCTTTTTCATGAATGTGTAAGCGAGAAGGGGAATCTATTGTTTCACAGCCACAGAAACAACCTGTTCTCTTCACAGCTAAAAATACTGACTCCTTTCAGTTATGGAGCGCACGCAAAGAAAGTCTCTGGAGCATGATGTCTCTCCGGAAAGAAGGCGCGCGGGTTTTTTCTACAGATGTAGCAGTCCCCTTTTCCCGCTTAGCCGACATCATCGAAATCAGCAAAAAGGAAATGGATGACATGGGTCTTTTCGCAAGCATTTTAGGTCATATCGGAGATGGAAATTTCCACGAGAGCATCATGTATGAACCCAATGTCCCTGGGGAGAAAGAAAAAGTAGAGCAGTGTGTGAAGAATATGGTCCAAAGGGCGTTGGACATGGATGGAACTTGCACAGTGAGCCTTTGCTTCTGGTATTGACTTGGGAGATATTACTAACATGGATGAAAATAGGGGGAGCATGGAGTCGGAATCGGCAAAAAGATCTCTCTATTGAAGGAAGTTGGCATCGATACTTTGGGAGTTATGAAATCCATCAAACTCGCTTTGGATCCGAACTGGATCATGAATCCAGGGAAAATCATGGATATACCAGAATGATTTCTTTTATTTTTACTTCAACTGGGGTATAGAAAAGGTAAATAGGGGGCTATAGGTCTAAAGCAGAAATCCCCAAGGACTTGTTGTGCATTGGTATCAGGGGTTTAAAAATTGGGTTTTCTTGGGTGAGATAAATCTCTTAAAAGACTAGTTAGATTCACTGATGTTCGGCTTATTATGGGTATAATATCAAGTATTGCTACTAAGCCTAGTTCTCTCCTATTCATAGCAGACATTTTCTTATAAAATTATAACCAGAGTAGATCCCTCCCCTACAGACATCATACTAAATATCACACTACTAACGATTCTTAGAGCTTTACAAGAGCCTGCAATTTCCACATCTCCCTTCTCTACCTTTCCCTGCAGGCATCATGACCCTCAATCTTCTGCGACCCCCCAACAATCGAGGAGAATAATACCCAAAACATGTACTCTTGCATAGTCCCCTTGCAGCTGCTACCCACGTGTTTCCAGCAAAGCGCAAGATCCCCTCTTCCACTGCTTCCCACTTCCCCACATCCTCGAGCTGACATGCAGCAGACAAAAATAGCAAAAGTTAGTCGACGGCAACCCCCATTCGTAAACCCCCACGCATCCCGCTTTGAAATAAGTATTAATAGGAGATGGCGGAGAAAATCCTTCACATCACACGCCCCCCGCAGCTTAATCAGTGTAACCCTTAACCGCGAGGCTGAGACCCACGACATGTTCGTGCTAGCAGCCGCAGCACAGATAGATAGCTGGTTTTAGAGGCGACTGTCCCTCTATGAAATAGAGAAATAAAGAAATAAATACTATATATTAAAAATAAAGCTATACTAATGGATACCTACCTCAACCCAAGCTTTCTGAGTAACTTATGCCGCCTTTTTCCTTGTCGGGTATCTAAAGCCTCAAGACCCTCTCGTAACTTATCTAAAGCCTCAAGACCCTCTCGTAACTTATAAAACGTTGGATGGTTGGGTCCAACGACTTTCTCGTATCCTGCAAGAGCTTTTGAATACATAATCTTAGCCTTTGCTAGATTAGTTTCTTCTTCGAAAAGTGAGCCAAGGTTCCAAATTGTGTCTAGTGCTGGAATATAAGTCGTGATATTCTCTACACCGAGCGACTTTTCATAGCCTTGCAGTGCCCGCTCGTACATTTGCTTGGCTTTGGCGAGCTTGCCCTGGTCCTGATAGAAGATACCTAGATTATTGACTATATTGAGCGTAGATATGTGCTCTGCTCCAAGCGCCTTTTCATAGCCTTGTAGTGCCCGGTTATATGTTTGCTCAGCCAAAGCAAGCTTGCCCTGATTCCAGTAGAGAATACCTAGATTATTAACTATATCAAGCGTTGATATGTGCTCTGCTCCAAGCGCCTTTTCATAGCCTTGTAATGCCCAGTTCAATATGTGCTCAGCGAAAGCGAGCTTGCCCTGGTCCTGGTAAAGAGTACCCAGATTATTAACTATATCAAGCGTTAATATGTGCTCTGTTCCAAGCGCCTCTTCATAGCCTTGCAGTGCCTGTTCATACATCTGCTCAGCCAAAGCGAGCTTGCCCTGATCCCGGTAGACAAGGCCTAGATTATTGACTGTCTGGAGCGTCGATATGTGCTCTGCTCCAAGCGCCTTTTCTCTCCCTTGCAGTGCCCGGTTATACATCTGCTCAGCTAAAGCGAGCTTGCCCTGGTGTCGGTAAAGGATACCTAGATTATTAACTGTGTCAAGCGTCGATATATGCTCTGCTCCAAGCACCTTTTCGTAGCCCTGCAGTGCCCGGTCATACATCTGCTCGGCTAAAGCGAGCTTGCCCTGGTCCCGGTAGACGAGGCCTAGATTATTAACTGTGTTGAGTGTCGATATGTGCTCTGCTCCAAGCGCCTTTTCATAGCCTTGAAGTGCTCGGTCATACACCTGCTCGGCTAAAACGAGCTTGCCCTGGTACCGGTAAAGAATACCGAGATTATTAACTGTGTCAAGCGTCGATATGTGCTCTGCTCCAAGCGCCTTTTCTCTCCCTTGCAGTGCCTGGTTATACATCTGCTCAGCCAAAGCGAGCTTGCCCTGGTTTCGATAAAGGATACCTAGATTATTAACTATATTAAGCGTAGATATATGCTCTGCTCCAAGCGCCTTTTCATGGCCTTGTAGTGCCCGGTCATACATCTGCTCGGCTTCGGCGAGCTTGCCCTGATCCCGGTAGAGAATACCTAGATTATTGACTGTGTCGAGCGTCGATATGTGCTCTGCTCCAAGCGCCTTCTCTTTGCCTAGCAGTGCCCGCTTGTACATCTGCTCAGCCAAAGCGAGCTTGCCCTGGTTCCGGTAAAGAGTACCCAGATTATTAACTATATCAAGCGTTGATATGTGCTCTGTTCCAAGCGCCTTTTCATGGCCTTGCAGTGCCCGGTCATACATCTGCTCGGCTTCGGCGAGCTTGCTCTGGTCCGCGTAGAGTTTCCCTAAGCTGTGGTATGCCCAGTCCATGTCACCTTCTGAAACTAAGCCGTTTAAAATCATATACGAGCATCTGGCTGCATGCTGGAGGAGTCGTCGTTGCGTTAGCCACGATTGAAAAGCCTGCTTTCCTGGAACATGCAATGCTACAGATTTCACTGCCACCCTAGTAAGATCGTAATCACACTCTTGATTTAGAACGTGAATCGTCCACGAGTGAACGCACCCATGGATACTGTACCCACGTGACTCAAGCAGCTCCTGTGATGACTTGTCTACTTCTACAAGCCCATAGTTACTAAGGACTCGCATCGCTCCTTGGAAGCTTAATTCGTCTTCAACAAGCTCTCGTATCCAGCCTGGATCCTCAGGGACGCTATGCTGAAGAAGCTCAAGCCAGAGATCCTGGTTGTCAAAGTAAGCCCAGAGGCGGAGAAGCTGGGCTGAGAGTATATTCCGTCGCTCGACGTGCTTAAATGAAATCTGCCATGTAGAATAGAGTGTTCGGTCTTCGTACGAGCTTAGTTCAGGGCTCGTTTTCTGGAGCTTTGCCCATGACTCCTCATAAAGGCGAAGATAGGCAGAGAAACTTGTTGCCGCTTGATCAAGATATGCTCCAGCCGTTGCAAGTGCAAGAGGAAGTCCGTCTAGCTTCTTGGCAAGCTTTATAGCATCCGAATCTATAGACGAGTTAGAGCTGCACTTACAAATACAGAAAGCGCGTACCATTCTCTAGTCCCTCTCGGTTTGATGTATTTGATAAAATCTTGAGGCAATCCTGCATGTTTTCTAGCTTTGTAACTTGGATGCGATGTCCCGTTCTAACTTCCGACGACCGTGTTGTGATAATAACTGAACCTTGATACGATTCAGGGAGAAATTGACAGATATCCACTGCTGCCGGGTCTGTATTTTTGGATGACTTTGGATTATCATAGTTATCGTAAATCATCAGCCATCGCGTATTGTATCGGAGACTCAGCCACGCCTTGACAGCATCAATCACCTCATCCACGTCTCCTTTCAAATCCACCCTGCTTAGCCGGCTAGCTAAGGGGTATTCTCGTAATATTTGCCTTGCTACCCTAGTAAAGCTCTGCTTCAGCGAATCCTCGTCCTTGGTGTTCAGCCAGAATATGGCCGAATAATTGTCCTTGTGCCGCTTCGCGTACGCAACAGCTAATTGTGTCTTGCCAATGCCGCCGAGACCATGAAGAATAACAGTGCGCCGGGAGCCGTCGCCACTTAGTGCCTTGTGTATCTCTTTAAGCTCATGCTCTCTTGCTATGAAACGTTCGATATCAGAGACCGCATAGAGACTGAACGAGATTGAAAAGTTCTCGTGTTTAATCCCTATCGGAGTTAATAACCTCTATATAGCGTAACCTCAACCTTGATAATGAGAACAGCATACCTTTTTCTTTCTTATCAATCGCCTCCTGGAGCCGTCCCACTGCATTCGCTCTCCCTTCGCTATAGATAAGCGGCATATAAACGTCAAAGATGCCCAGCAATGAGTATGCCATATCTTCTTCGCGAGTTGTCTGGCGGGTTTCTGTCCATAACATTCGTTCGGTCACGCTAAAATCGGCTAAGGGACTTCCTCGAAGAGCTTTGCTAGGAATTCCTGTTATTTCGCAGATTAGTCCCTCTAGGGATTTCTTATCACCTAGATGCTCTCGATCCCTGGAGAAAAATTCAACTGATGCCGGAGCAATAAGCTCTTGAAGTGTCCAGCCTCGCTTAAACCATCTGCTTTCTCGGAATACTGATTCCCAGGGAAGCTGGCGGGACTGGTCCTTACTCTCGACAGTCTTTCTTGGAACGTCTGATAAAAAGACGTAACACTTCACCGCATCACGGTACCAGCGAAACATGGAGTTGATAGCTTCTGCGAGCTCAGCGCTACTCGATTTGTCGATACAGCATGTATCAACCCAGAAGTAATGCAAGCCATCGCGTCTAGCCTGTTCTCCGCAGAATCGGATCTTGTCAAAACCAGTCTTACTCGTCCCATTCCCCTCTATCATGTTCCTGAAGGTGACTTCCTCCGGTCCCCATGTGTGCGAGAGGATAGCATATGGAGGAATATCGTCGATGAACTGCGTCAGGCTGAACTCGCCATCATTGTTGTATTCTAGTAGATGCATGGTTCAGATAGGACCTGAGAGAGTATTTGAACGAAAGAATATCGGTAAATAGTTGTCGGAGAGTCAGTATGCGCGTCGTTATTGAGCTGGGAGTAAAGGTTTGATGGAGGTTGGTGCTCGTATCGTTGAGCTGAACGAGAGCCACGCTGCCTAGTGACGTTGTGCAACATCACTACGAGCGCGCCGGTCCAATTGCAGGTATGTACTGTATTTTATATAAGAATCTATAATAAATAAGTACGTATGTCCTTTGGCGGGAGGACCACGCCAAGCAATGTAGCTGATTTTCCTATTACATCTCCATGTAAGTAAGTACAGCATCCGATCTGAACGCCCTTTTTTCTTCTCGCAACTCCTTGCTTCAATACAAGTTTTATCGTAGTAAAAACGCCTCCCATACACCTATAAGTATCCCAAACAAAACACTTTACATTTGCTACAGCGTCATAAAAAGTCCTGAAAAAGGCACCCACCTCATCTCATTGTATAGAACAGAAGCAAAACCTAGTAGTCGTCTCCACCACCTCCCTCTCCGTCATCGAAATCGTCAGCCTCTCCATTATCGAAGTATTGTTCTCCATCATAATCACCTCCCATATCCTCATCATCCTCTTCAAAATCATTATCCATTTCTTCCACCTCTTCCTCCTCTGCGTCCTCTATTTCGCCATCTGCGCCTCCTTCGGCACCAGCAGCCATTTTATCGATGATTTCGAGTGCGGTTGCAGTTTCAATTGCGGGGACGAGGTTGTGATTTGGAGCGAGCTGCTTCTTTTGGATTCGGTTGGTGGTTCGGTTGGGACGAGCGGTGGCATCGGTGATAGTGGGCCAGAGTTCGGCGGGGAAGAATTCTTTATCTGACGACAACCAGTTAGAAAGTTCTGTTGATTTGAATTTGAATGGCGAGAAGAAACGGGAGGGGACTTACTGAAAGTACGACCAGATAAATTAGGAATAGTACGTTTGGGTCTCATATATTTCATAGAATACGTCTGAACACCCGTAAATGGATCAAAATCCGCAGCACTCCTCCTGCCATATTGCTTATTGAGTTGGTCTTCTCCAAAGATCTTTATATTTGTACCGGCATTGCGTTTGGTGGATTCGGTGTAGAGAGGGCCTTGCTTGATGGTCTTGCGAACATGTTTGAAGTAGGCGATTTGTTTGAGTTCTCGTTCGGAGAGCGGTGCTAGATGCTTGAGGTTGGGGTGGACCTGGGATGTTTGTTAGCATGAGGATAGAATATGTAAAAGGGGGAGGGAGAGCTTACGGGGAAGAGATCAGATGGTTTGTTGTCTAGGTTGATTGATGGATCATGCTCCCATGTTGCTCCCTTCAATCCACTTATGTTTCTGCCTCCAAATCCTCCACCGCGACCCCCCCCTCGAGACATTGTAGAAGCGTCTTTGCGGAGATGACTGGTTTTGGTTGTCTTTTTGAGTTCTCTTGGAAGGAGATTGAATAGGCTGAGCAGAAGCGCGCGAGTTGAGAACTGGTTACTGGCCAATGTCTGTTGCAATGAAAGTGAGAGAGATTGTGATGTTGAAATTGATATTGGCGAGGGAAAGAAAGTATTTGCTCGGTGCCTCTGCATTAGGAAACGCGCCAGGGTGTAAACCGGGTTTTACCCCACCACATTATCTCGCTTCGGCTTCATGCTACTTAGCGAGGAGCCATAACCTCATTTTCATTCTACTTACTATCCCTTGTTACTTTTATACTATTTTCCACTCCACTGCCCACGCCTTTTTCGCAATTAAAGCTATTCAGATATCAAGTAATTTATGTTTATATTCCAGGCCTATTTGGCAAGGAAAATATAAAAGGATTTAATAGGGTAGAGACTGGTAGCGGCAAGCTTCTCGAATTCGAAATACTCATCAGTCCCTTTTCTCCACCCTGTCGTGCCGTCCCCTCCAAAGCATCACTAGGCTATCTCAGTATTAGCACTAATATCCTTCGATATCTTATCAGCTATTATGATACGACTATGGATTATAGGCGGACAAATAGTACTAGAGCCATCTAGTTCTATTGTAGTAATTTCTTCGCATCGACGAAGCTTACAATTGGGATAGCCGTGCTCGATAAGGAAATTAGTCTATAATATGTTAGCACGGTATATTCCGCGAAGCTAAAGGAAAGAGGAATAGGTTACATTGATATTTTTGGTAGTTTTAATAATATAAATATCAAATCGTTTCTATAGGCTATATATTAGATCTACTATAAACAAGAGAAAATAGTGGGCTTGGAAGATACCGTTAATTTTATACTATGTCCAACTTCGTCTTTAATTTCGTTTTTTAATAGTAATAATAACGCTTCCGCTGTAATATAATTTATATTTATCCAATAATTAAATACTGGCAGGTTCGGCGTAGGTTCGGTCAAACTTAGATAATCTTGTGAAGACATCTATCTAAAATAATAAATAATTATGATGAGAATGAGGTTTGAAAATGATTTTGGGTTTGCTTTTTTAAATTTGAACTTGATAGATATTTTCAAAGAGAAGAAGGTCATATTTATAGATATAAGAAGATATAGTAATGACTGGTAATGGGGCAAATCTGTCTTTGATTCATTATTTAGAGTCAAGGAGAAGGTATAATGACTGGTAGAATCTATCTTTGATTCATTATTTAGAGTCAAGGAGAAGATATAATGACTGGTAGAATCTATCTTTGATTCATTATTTAGAGTCAAGGAGAAGGTATAATGACTGGTAATGAGGCAAATCTATAAAATGACTGGTAAATATATTCTAGAATCTATCTTTGATTTATTATTTAAGTTAAGGAGAATGACTGGTAATGGGGCAAATCTATAAAATGACTGGTAAAAATATTCTAGAATTGTCGGTTTGCTGATAAACCGTTCGAATCTACCACACAGCACACGGGTCACGATTTACGTGGCACGATGCTTGATGGTTATGATTCTTGGTTGTCCTCCTATTCTAAGGTGGGTTGGGTTTGGGTTGGATTATCTATTTCATATCTAATCCAAATTACCTATCCAACCCTACTCTATCTAGAAACCCAACCCAAAACTTGGGTACAACCCAATTGGGTTATCCAACTATCCATTACCCAACCCATTCCGCGCTCTAATAAGAAGATATAATGACTGGCAATGAGGGGGATGCCAAGACTCAACACCTATACGCGATGTATTCTACGAACCTGTAGGTCCCTTTTGGGTATCTATAGAGTCAAATCAGTTGGAGCTGTGGCCGGGGCCACAGAATAGAGGCAGCCACCGCGATAAAGCACAGAATCAATTTAAGATATCGGCCTATTGAGAATCTCTATTCTGAAAATATATATAGAGAAAAGCTAGGCCTCTAGGGCTTTGCCTATTTAGGAGCCTTACTTTTATACTATAGGAATATAATTATAGAAATAGTTAAACCTTTAGAATAGCTGCTTTTAGCTAAAAACTAGGGCCTGAGGCTCCTAGCCGTCCTATTAGTCCTATTATAGTTAGGCTACGTACTGAGGCCCCATGGGTTGGGTTAGGTTTTAGCTAGATTTTTAGACCGTAGGTGCCCAGTAGGTTGGTGGGTACCTATAGATCTGGGTTAATAGATTACTTATAGGTATTTATAAGTTCTTTAATAAAAAATTTAATTTAAATAAATTATACTAATCTTTCTGTGACGAGTCCTCTAGCAATAGGGTTCGGTCATGAGGAGCCATCGGCAGTCATGCGGATAAGCTGCGAGAAGCTCGTGAAACTAGTGGAAGAACATGATTTGCATCCTAAGATTCATACTTTTGAGTAGGAAGATGTCCCGAAAGCTTATGAGCTATTGCGGAGCCAGAACTTCGTTGGCAAGATTGTTATCAGGGTCTAAGTTGAAGAGGTTGTTGCCTACCCCTGCTATTCCGTTAGGTACTTCTGGCAAATACAAACATCGCTACACAAACCAGCACCGTCTCATGATTCCAACGTTTGGAATCAAATCCTCTGGCCGGTGCTTTAACTACATACGAAGATCTCCATTTTCTTTTTATCATAACGAAGTTTTACCTATCATTACTGATAAATTGAGAGAAAACAACCATTATATGCATGCTTTGATTGGATCAACTAGGGGTGCCCCGCAGTTGAGCTGACAGGCTTCAGACCTGCCACAACAGGTTAGTTTCAACTGGCAGCCTTATCATCGTCGTAATGTTAAACTTTATACTGTACGACCTCCTCAATTGATTCCATATCAATCCCAAAGATGTTTCTCTCAGTTTTAGTATTGGCATTTAGTCCCGTCGTTTTAGGTAGTTTTCCTCCTGAAGTAAAGGGACTAACGACCTTGAAATCAAAATATCACGAGGGAGTGACCATTTCATTTAAAGAGGTATTTCAAACTGTGTTGCACTGATGAATCCAATTGACATGATTTTTAGCCTGGTATCTGTGAGACCACACCTGGAGTGAAGAGTTACAGCGGCCATGTCCATCTACCTCCTGGACTACTTTCAGACATCAATGGCGAAGACCAAGACTACCCCATCAACACGTGAGCAACCCATTGACTTCATTCTTCCCTCCACACTGACCAAAAGTCCAGCTTCTTCTGGTTTTTTGAATCTCGAAAAGATCCCCAAAATGCACCTTTATCCATCTGGCTTAACGGTGGCCCCGGTGGCTCCTCCATGATGGGTCTCCTTCAAGAAAATGGTCCTTGTTTCATTGGTCCCGATTCCAACTCCACTATCCTCAACGCATGGTCCTGGAACAACGAAGTTAACATGTTGTATCTCGACCAACCCTCTCAAGTTGGATTCTCCTATGATATTCTCACAAACATCACTCGTAACCTCGCTGTGAGCGACGAATCCGATTTTGGAATCCGACCTGCTAATTTCACCGAGGGCGTTCCAGAACAGAATACCACTTTCCTGGTTGGCACAACGGGAAGTCTGAATTTGAACACTACGGCGAATAGTACGGTGCATGCTGCTCATGCACTGTGGCATTTTGCCCAAACGTGGTTTTCTGAATTTCCGGCTTATAAACCACAAGATGATCGAGTGAGTTTGTGGACGGAAAGCTATGGCGGTCATTATGGACCAGTATTTTGGAAGTTTTTTCAGGAACAGAATGAGAAGATTAATAATGGGACGATTAGGGAGGAGGGAACGCATTACATTCATTTGGATACGTTGGGGATTGTGAATGGGGTGTTGGATAATATTTTGCAGCTTCCGGCGTATGCTCAGATGGCTTATAATAATGTTAGTATTCCCCTTTTCAGGTTTTAATTATAATATTGATAAGATGCTAGACATATGGATTGGAATTGATCACTGAAGAAGAGTATGAAGCTATCATGGAAAATTGGTATAAGCCAGGTGGATGCAAAGAGCAGTTGGCTTTCTGCCAAAAGAAGGCTCACGACGAAGACCCAGATTGGAGAGGAAATGTGCCTCCTGTGATTGAGTGCTTCAAAGAATTTAACAATGAATGTCTTTCTCTGGAAGACAATGGACTTAATCTGACTGTAAGTTATGAATATGCTTTACAATAATGATTAATGAGGTTGACTAACAAATCTAGTGGGGCTGGTTCGATATTGCGCATCCTCGTGCAGATCCGACCCCTGAGCCATGTTAGTCAATACCTGACGTTAATAGTATTCAATGTTACTAACGATCGATAGATATGCATGGTTACCTTAACCAAGCTTGGGTCCTTGAAGCACTTGGTGTCCCAGTCAATTTCTCATCTAGCTCATATGCAGTCATGCTCGGCTTTCAAGCCACGTATGATATCCCGCGCGGGGGTTCAATGGAAGCTGCAGCATATCTTCTAGATAACGGCGTGAAAGTGCACATGATGTACGGCGATCGTGATTATGCATGCAATTGGCTTGGAGGAGAAGCTGTTTCTTTGGAAATTGAATATTCAGGAATCGAAGAGTTTCGGAAAGCCGGCTATGCGCCGATATTGGGATCCGATAGCATAGGAGGCTTTGTGAGACAATATGGAAATTATTCGTTTTCGAGAGTCTTTCAAGCGGGACATGAAGGTAAGTGTCGTGCAAGGAAAGATGGCTAGTACTGATTATTGTTATCAGTCCCATGGTATCAGCCAGAAGTCTCGTACAACATCTTTATGAGAGCAATGTTCAACAAAGACATTGCTACCGGCCTGATACCAGTCTTTGATGAATTCGCTACTGTTGGTCCTTCTTCGACCTTTAGTGTGAAGAACGAAGTCCCAGATTATCCCGAGTCGAGATGCTATATCCTCACTCCGGATAGTTGTACGCCCGAGCAGTATGCTACTGTTAAAGATGGGTCAGCTTTAATTAAGGATTTCTTCGTTGTTGGAAATATCAAGGATGAGGTTGGCGAAGAGGTTGAGGAAGGGAGGCAGCATGTTATAAGTGATGAAGTATGGCCTGAGCTTTAAGCAGACAGGAAGGACATTGGACGAGTCTGAACAATAGTTTAACTTTCAATGGCAAAAATAACAGCAGTATTTCAAAGAATAAAGCAAATAGTCTCTAAAAGGGGGCTAGGTTCAGGGGAACCAGGTGAAGATTTCTATCCAATCTCATATGACAATGTTAAGAATGACTTCAAATACCAAGTCTTCAATTTTCCGATCAATGTCTCTCTACATAGAATGTAATACAATCCAAAAGGCAAGGAAGCCTCTTACGACTTCTTAAAGCAGTTAGACCTCCTTCATCGGAAATTCTACGGGCCGACATGATCAATCCCGGAAGAAGCTTTGTCTCTACATTTACATCCTCTCAATCATACTCCTCACCATTGCAAATGTTCTAATATACTTCATATTGATTCTCCCCAATAATGCGGTGCGAATTTGCCTACTTCTCGCAACTCTAGCGCCGATTCTCCTTCCCCATGGGTCTCGAGAAAGAGAAACCGCTACCACCCTACAATGATCGACTCCTCCCCCTAACCCACGACATCACACAATTGAATTCTTGATATTGGCAGGAGCAATTGAAATTGGATGAAGAATCCTTCGCAGCGATTCTGGCTATATGTAGGGGGAATAGCGAAAACACAAGGGAGTAGTCTCGGACATATCTTTGCAGAGCAGAATGGCAGTTGTTACGATCCGCCTTATATATGTGATTCTTGGAATGAAGGATTCAATCGATTGGTATTATCATACACATGGCGCGACGAGAACGACAAGGGGAGTGAGTTATGGATTTGCGGATTGTGATGTTAGTCTAATGGTCTGCGAGATGTGGAATATTGAGCCGATAATTCTAGTTTATTTGGAGATGAAATGGACTTTTGTGCCGCTGTCGTTGAAGAAAACGCCTTTCCAAGGAAGGGGATTCTCTAGTAAATTATTTAAAAGACCTTTATATATACGAGCTTTTTAATGGGAACTTCTTCTTAGCTTTCGATAACCAAATAGAGAGTTCGTAGCTAGTCTGACCGATGACTACAAGTTGATTCTGAATACAAGACTAAAGAGAGAAGAAGAGAAAAAGACTAGAAGCGGAAAACCCGCGCTATTAAATACATAATGTGATCCACTAGCGTGTAGGCCATATAATTCTTCCAAGCGAACTAATAGGACCTAGTCATGTTCATTGCCCCTAACTAATCCACCGAAATCTCACTTCTCAGCGACATGAAAGCCTGACTTGTCACAGCTAGCGCTTTATATAGGCTAAGAGTTCAACTTTATTACTATATACTTATTAGTAATAATTTTATTTATATAAATAATTTGCTTCGACTTGTGACGTCTCAGCCCATGGCTAGTACGTCACGTGGGCTGACAGACTTATATAGGTCTGCTCTCCCTCCTCAGAAGCTCCTCTCCTTCTTCTCTTTAGCTTTAGATCTTCGTATCCAAGACCTAGTATTGCACGGCCGTCACACTAACAATCTGAAGTAAAACATGGTTCCTTAATACTTATCGCAGACATATTGTAGCAACTTGGACCTCAAGGACGCGCGATGCGGTGCTGAGGGATATCGGGGCATATTCAGCTCGACACAGAATAGCCAGAATGGACTCCAGAAATTAGATAAAGATAGTTATTCAGACCTAAGCATTTGGGAGCAGGACTGTTGGAATAAGGGATCTCCCTATAAGGGAGAGATCATGATCTTAAAACTATAAGTCAATTTAAACTCAAATAGCATTCCAGCAGTTCTTTAATAGTCTCCCTTTTATATTCGATTTGCAGATGCCATTTATACATATTATTCAATTCTAATAAAACTAGGAAGAATGTTATATTAAATACAGAGAGAAATCTAGAGTAGCTGATTTCACTCCACAAACAAATCTATGGCAATTTACTTCCTGAAATCACTTCAGACTCAAGTTCAATAAGGACGTTGAAAACTAAAATGTTGACTCCCGCCACTTGAAACGTTTGTGGATATTTCGATTCATGTCAAATGTCATTCAGAAAAGTGCAGCTATTTTAGCGAGCGACTTGACGGTTATTTAGGTCATAGAGAAGATTCCGCAACTAGCAGAACATCCCTCTCGAAATCAAGTTTTTTCCAAGATCCCATTACCACATCGGCCTCATCATTAGAAGTCCGAACAGCACCTCCAACCATATAATGTTGGCCTAACGCTCTCACTTCCATCTGGACATTGGAAACTGAGCGATCTTTGAAGAAGATGGGAAACTGCTTCACGCACTCCCCTTCTCCCAAAGAGATTTCGTTGGTGATGCCCTCTCGAGGAGCAGGAGCTCGCACTTCTAGTATTTCCAATTCTTTCAGCCAGGGCGCCATTAGAGCGTCGCCAGTCATCTTGACATATGTTTCTCGCAGACACCACATCGTATAGAATCGTCGAAGTTTCGCGTCAATTACAACATTGGTATCGACTTTTCTCGTGGTCGCATGCGACTGCTCTCCTTCTAGAACTGCAATACCAAGCTTCTGATTCCTCCATTGACACCATGACAGTGCATCGTTCCCATATCCACGAAGCTGTGCTCCAGGAACTACGACATCCAGCCCTAGAGGGGAAAACTTCATATGGTTAAGCTCCGATCTCGCAAACACATCGCCATGTATATCCACCCAATTGAAGAAGCCATCTTTCTCGATAGATTTGTATTCATTCGATATCCTTTCATTAACGCATACGACATCCGTTCCGACATTTATAGGATCCTTTCCGCCGATAACCGCAATCAAAGTAACAAGTCCTGCTTGATGGCTGATGTTAAATTCGATTCTTGGTTGATCTGCGGAGGTTATGAAGGATGGCTTCCCATTAGATTCTCTCGATATAGTGCTCTGTGACCAGGGAATTCGACAGTATTTCGTAATGACAAGGTGCTTTAAAAGACAGGAGACAAGGCTCATTTTCGCATCTTTGATGAAATAATATTTAAGAACTGATTCTTGTTCCGAGGGTGATAGGAGTGCCAAAGCTCTGGATGCCTGTGTATATACAACAGTCAGAGAAGTATACCTCGCGGACAATCAATACGCACCACTGTCCGGAGCTCTGCAACTTCATCTTTAGAATTCTTTTTCTTCGGAACGGGCCACAGTGGTCTCGTGTCAATAAACCATTGTATGATCTCCGGTTTCGAGAGTATCGGATTCGCCATGGCGGCAGACAATTCTCGATCGATTGACGATGATTATTATTCTTTGGGAGCCCGAGAGAGTTTTTCTTTGGCGGGGTTGAATCTAAGCGACAAACAGCAGCCGTTTTAGGAATAGCGGCGGTTGAGACCTTGAATATATTCAGTTCACGCTCACAAAAGCAGGTCGACAGTATCGATTTCGAGTTCTCTCAAGCTCTGGAGGCCATTTTGGCCATTTTCCCTCCCAACGAAGCGGAGTAACAACTATGTATTTTGTAGCCACAACAACATCTCTCACCTTTAGTCACTGGTTCAGACTTGTCCCCAATTCAGCCTGAGTTGTGAGTTGTCTTGGGAAGCCCTTTTGATAGACGCAGAGAACCAGATAAGTGCAGTTTTGAGGCTGACGATTATCAGGATGAATGGATTTTTAATCCAAAAATTGGTTTAAATAAATCAGTTCAGGCACGCAGCATAATAGCGTGCTCTAAAGATGGCTATTATGTTCTCAACAGGCCTTCAAAAGCCTTACTTCTGGTGGCTATATCGAATTTCAGGAGATTTGGAACAAGGCAGTGTGGTTCACGATTCGGATCACTAAAGAAGCGGCTTCTTTTAATGGAGGACTGGATTTGCCGATATACAAGAAATGTATTCTGCTGATCTATGAATGATTGGCCAAGTGATTGTTGGATGCAGACACTTCGTCAATAGAGACAATATTATTTGCTTCAGCTTTTTGTACCCCACGAAGACGCCTTTCACGAGAAGATTAGGATAAGCAAATACAGAGGTCGAAGTGCTGCAGGGCTAGGCGAGAAGAGACGTTAAGAACACAAACATATATATGCTTCTGTTGTAGAGTGAGTAGTTTTTCTCAAACGACGGCTAACAAATTCCACCAGCTACTCATCACATCTAGAGTTTTCATCCAATCGTCAGTAAGCATAAGATACAAGTGCTTACGAGTGCTTTTGAGCGGGAGCGGAGACGGGAACCAGCTTAAATCCGATTTGAAATTCTGGACTTGAGGAATTCTGCCTTTGCTCAGGGAAATATAAGTACCTACTCTCTCTCGAATTATTTCTTGCTCTTCTTTCTCTTCTTTCTGTAGCTATCATTTCATCTAATATTATTATTGACAATCAGGATCACGCCCCAAATGGAAACCCAACGAGCACTCGTCCTAAATTCTCTCGGGAGTCCCCTCTCCCTCGAAGATGTCCCCATTCCCACTGCCGCCCCAGGTTCCGTCGTCGTCAAAGTCCTCAGTACCTATATCCTCTCCTATCTCTCTGCCGTCCTCGACGGCACCCTCCCTTATCACCTCTCTCTCCCTCTCATTCCCGGCGCCAACAGTATCGGCCGTATTTACTCAGTTGGTCCCGATGCCACAGTCCTAAAACCTGGACAATTGGTATTCTGTGATACTACCGTCAGCGCAAGAGACGATCCCGATAAATCCATTTTGGTGGGCTTGCATGGAGGAGCGGCTCCAATATTGATGGAGGGTGAATGGAGGAATGGCAGTTTTGCAGAGTTTGCGAAATTTCCGATTGAAAATGTGTTTGCACTTGACGAAGAAGTTTTATGTGGGAAAATGGGATACAGTATTGAGGATTTATGTTCTATTCCTGGTGAATTCTCCAACTCCTGCCAAAAAGGTAATGGTAACTAACAGTTTCAACAGCATATTTAACCCCCTTCGGAGGGCTCGCAGAAATCAACCTCCTCCCCGGAGAAAGCATCATCATCGCGCCAGCTACTGGTCGTTTTGGCGGTGGAGCAGTAACCATGGCTCTCGCTATGGGCGCTGCAGTCATCGCCTGTGGTCGAAACGCAACAACATTATCTGCTCTCCAAAAACAATTCTCTCATACCGGGCGTCTTGAAACCATCGTCTTAACTGGCGACATCACGACCGATACCTCTGCCATGATTGCCGCTTCTCACAACGGCCCTGGGGTAGGAGCAGACGCCTATCTTGATTTCTCACCCCCGGCGGCTTCAAAATCAACCCATATCACTTGCGCCATGAACGCACTGAGACCCTTTGGAAGAGCGTGTTTCATGGGCGGGATCTATGGTAATGTTGAAGTTAATTATATTCAATTAATGATGAAGAGTCTAAGGATTCAGGGCAGGTTCATGTATAGTAAGGAGATGGTAAGGAGGCTTGTTAAGATGCTTGAGAAGGGGATTTTGAAATTAGGAGAGAGGGAGACAGGAATGAAAACTGTGGGAATATTTGGGCTAGAGGGGATACAAGAGGGATTGGAGTTAGCGGGGAGGGAGAAAGGGTGGGGGAAGCAGGTGGTTTTGATGCCGTAGGAGGGGGAGGTTGAAGGGAACAAGATTTTAGCTCTTTCTTCTTTCTTGTGAAGTTCGTCACATCCCATTCAGATTATGACTTAATATTCGGTGCGCCTCCTGCAGGCTACGGGCATTCGCTTGCAGTCGGGGAAAGCAAGTGTAGACGGAAAGCAAGTTGCCTCTATAGAATTTAACGATCTCATCAAATTCATAAGGAAATACCACCAAATAATAAGATATTTTATAGAAGAAAGGCCATTTTGTGCTTAGTATTGGCCACTTTTTTTTACTTCTTTTGTGTGGGAGTTAAAAAATTATATATGTGAATGAATCTCTACTGAGAGTTCGCATCTTCTATTCACTCAATTTTATATGCGGCCGTGCTAACCGAACTACCCTCATATATATACTTAGATAGTAGTTTTTACAATCAAACAAATTAACTGGCCGAGTGGTAGCACGCCTGTCATGTTAATTGGGTATGGATCTTCTGAGTAACTGCATAGAAGTGATATAATCATCCCCTATTAACTAGGCCAGCTCCACAACCTAAGAAACAAATGCTATAGTTACTAGCTTCTTAGGAAAATTTCTTTTTTCTTTTTTCTGTGGCGGTTTTAGCTGCTATGGTGGAGAACCGCATCAACGTGAACAACTAACCGAAAATTAACCATCAAACCTTTCCATGATGCCTTCTCTACAACTTTATTTTAATAATGTGAAATTTTGGATTTGCAAGTAAACCAGTATTTTGAGGGAGGATTTTATTAGGAAATTGTGCCTATAACTATTAGTAATAAAAAAACAATTAATAAAGGGTTTTACGCTCGCGGATGAGAAAATAAAGGACCACCTACAAATGGCCGTTTGCAGCACCATAGCCTTTCTTTATACTATTCTAATAAAGAAACTGTAAAAGCATAAAAGAAGCCATTCTAAGTATTCTCTAAAGACTCACTATTCCTCATCCTTCTTCATTAGTTACCCATATCGTTTTCGTTGCTTTACCCACCCTTTCGAACCATATGAAGCATTATATTTTAGCGTTGATTTTATAGATAGTTTAATTGCCTCCTTATGAGTGCTTGCCGGCTTAGTTATCCATTAAAACCTAAACAATCAAGTGTCTACGCCCAAAATACCACCTCACATCTCAGTTACATATATCGAAAACGAAGGTAAAAGATCATTATATATTTTTTTCTAGTAATAAGCTGCCGCGTATAGCAATTTAACTTGTTCTCGCCTACCCCGCTTATGGCCATGCTAACTATTCGATATTATCTATATTTAGCACTTTATTTAATTTATCATGCTTATTGGAAGTTTGTTGCTAATTGCATGCTTTTCTCTTGAATTAATGCCTTTTTCTTGACGTAATGAATTTGTATAGAAACTAATACACATTTTATAGGATTACTTAGAGCCTATTTGGGTGCTTTATAAAATGCGCAAGTAAAAAGGAAATAATAATTCTGGTTCAATGATCTTTGAGTTACCTTGCGGCTCGCCTACTAGCCGAATGTCATATAGATATTATCCCAACAGTTATTATATAAAAGTCGAATGAATTTTAGATGCAATTAAGTTTAACGCGTTTTTCTATGGAGACAACTTGCTTTCCCCCGCAGCCTGCAGGAGGCGCGACTATTATCTCGGTTTGCTTATTTACTAGCACCACTTACGAATATTTATTCTTTCTTTAGCATTAGATTCTTTTAATCAAGCAACATCATCTTTCCTTCTCTGGATTAAGCCTAAGAACCTTTCTAAGGCTGAATAACTCTTCAATCATTATTATTAGTTTATTAAAACATTTTCTGCATCTACATAACTTCCTACACCATTGGTATCCAAACGACTACATTAAACCCCCTCCAGTCTTAAACCAGAAACACTATCCCTAAACCAACCGCAAAAATGACTCAACCCTCGGGAAGCCGTGAGTATGGCCCGGAGGGCTACACTCTTCATAACAATCCCCAATATCCTGCACCATCCTACAACCCCTTCAGGCGTTATCCTCCACCACTGTCCGACCAGGAACTCGAAACACTTTCCCTCCCATCAACCCTCGTTGCACCAAGCTTCGCCGATACCCTTGTCAACCCACGTCCTACCCTGCGTCAACGAACGGCAGAAGCCATAAAAGACTTCCCTACCGTACAGAATATATTATGGATGCTTTTAGGTCTAAATGTAGTACTTGGAATTATCCTAGTTTGGAGGGCGTACAGGGGGTCAAGGGAGATTGATGATGGGGAGGGGGTTGGGTATTGAGTCATGCTTTCTTTGGGGGTTAGAGGGGCGGGTGGGAATGGGTGAGGAAGAAAGGAGAAGATGGTACGGATATGGTGACGGTTACTTCGCAAGCCATTGGGTAATTTTTTGAAGAGCGGAAAGAGAGCGAAGATTAGAGGAGAATGTGCTGGCTGACGGATGTATGGAGGCGCTAGTGAGACAGGAAGGGCACATAAATGTAGTATTCGCAAAATATATTCCCATTATCATTCTCGGAAACAAGTAGCTGCTAGCTCTCAAGCAATAGAGGGGAGTGAAATCTTGAATTACTCCAACCAGCTATCTAGACGACTGAGTCTTCCACTTTCATCATCGCTTAGCAACCGAGCAACGTGATGAAGATATACGTCTACAATTCTATTATTCATGAAGACAACGTCTTAGTCCCTCCTGCAAACTGCTACTAATGTATTAAACTCAATCTAAAATGCACCTATTCTCCCCACCCTCCTACACTAGCAAAACACCTACCAAACCACCCCACATCAAGTTCCTCAACAACAAACCACTCAACTCCTCCTTCCGTGGCTGATTCCCACTCTCTTCAGCATCCCTCTCCTCCCTCTCCTCCTCCTCTATCCTCATCCCCAACAACCTAGCCAGCTTAATCTTCTTTCTCGCTAATCTTGCTCTCCTCCTCAAATCCGTCCTCTTAATCCTTTCCTCTAGTCTTTTCCTCTTTTCTTCTTTCCTTTCTTCCTCCTTCCTCTCTTCCTGTCTCCGCTCTTCCACCCTCATTAATTCCCTAATCTCTTTTTCAAACTTCCTCCTCTCCTCTTCACGCTTTCGAGCTTCTTCAATAAGCCAAAGGATTTTTCGCTCCGAAGCTTGTTCATCAAGACTAGGTATAATCAATTGTTCTCGTTGTTGTTGTTGTTTTTGTTGCTGTTGCTGGTGTTCTACAGGTTCTTCCTTCCCTTCTTCGGGATCACGACGGCGGAGAAGATGTCGGTTTCGACGCGTGACGCCGAGGTTTATCTCGGTCTCCCCGCTCTCGCTTTCATTCGAAGTAGCATGCTCAGTGATATTTATTATAAGCGTACCGTTTTCAGGGAGGGTGGGGAGGTTGATGTCGATTGTTTCGGTTCCGTTGTGTGTATTGGTGCTTGTTAATGACGACGACGACGAGGGGGTTAAGATGGGGGCAACATATGGGAACGTAGGGTAGACAGGTATGAAGATAGAGGATGGGGAGGTGATTGAAGAAGGACCGGTGAATAGAATTATGGTATTTGTGAGAATAGTGACGGTGATGGTCGTGTCCGAGTCTGCGGCACCGAATATGGAAGGGAGAAGGTTGGAGAAGGGGGAAGTGGGTTGTGGTGTTGAAGGGAAGGTGGTGAGATTCTCTGTATTGGTTGGGACTGTGAGATTTGGGACAGGTGATGAGATCTGCAGTATCGTTGGGTTACTTGGGGCCGCAGGTAAGGATGACAATGTCGAAGGGATGATCTGGATGCTTAGGAAAGTATCCAAGCTCGATGATGTGACTGGAAGAATGCTGAGGCTTGGAATAGTACTCAAACCCTGGGATGCGGTATTGATAGCTGGAATGACATCCGGGAACGTAGGCAAAACCGGCTGACTAGTTTCAACTGGTCCTGTGGAAGCTGTGACCGTGTACGTTGAAGTTGGTGTAATAGTGGTAGTGATCTTCTCGATAACTGTGGAGGTAGAGCCTTGGGGAGCAGAATCCGCAGCTGTTAAGATAGCCAGGCTCAAAATATTGGCGATCACAGAACATCTGGAGAGCATCATTACTAATAGGCTTTAGCTAATATGATGTGTTTTCAGGAGAGGGATATATGGAGTTAGAAGGAAAAGCTAGCGTAAAGGCAACATAAAGATTTGAAATATATACATAGAGTTTCATGAAGCTTTCTGAATGAACTCATATTCTGGATCTGAATAATCAGATGTGATAAAGTGTGTTGACAGTCATCCTTCCATGTGTTTTAATTAGCAGGATTCAAGCATTCACGTCGCCTGAAACATTTCCCGATAGAAACATCCATCTCCAGATTCACAATTCATTGAAATATCATCTGAAAGTTTTGAGCAGAATGCGCGCACAATTGGAATCCTTTCCGTTCAAGCAATTATTCAAAATTGAAGTATTTTCACATCCACTCCCATCGACTAAGTGTCCTCGGAAGAAAACGAGATCTCTTGTCTCTCCCATCCAATCATTGATGACAGAACGCAAAATATAAAGAGATCGAGATGCCCTCGGCTATGTGACGATGGTGCAATACTAGTCTTGAATACGAAGATATAAAGCTAAAGAGAAGAAGGAGAGGAGCTTCTGAGGAGGGAGAGCGGACCTATATAGGGGTCTGCCAACCCATGTGACGTACTAGTTGAGTTTCGAAGCGTCGAGGGCTTTAATCCTGGCCGTAAGATCTAAATAAACGATATATACATACGGACTGTTGGGAACTTGAAGACACTAAATAATCACGTAAAACAATTTAGACGATTCCCTCCAAGACGGATAGGCCATAAACGTTATATTCTTTGTATTTTGATGACTTTTCATTTGTTGGGATAATATCATATGATGAGTGTCACATGACTAACTAACTACATTCGGCTAATAGGCGAGCCGCTAGGCGATGCCTACATAACATCAACCTTCGTAGGACTTAGAAGAATCAACTATAATTGAACCAGACTTGTTATTTCCTTTCACCTTGCATATGTAAAACATCGGTGATACCTACATCATTAATAATATTTTTACGCCCGAGCCGAACTGTTTCGCAGCGAATCACATAAAGCGAAGCACAAATGATGCGGCCGCATCAGCCGACGGGAAGTTGTTTTAGATGTTCTGATCGGCCGCTGCTTGCAAATCATCAAATGCTATCGCCGCTGCTTGCAAATCATCAGATGCTATCTACGGACTCTACTCATTAAATACCCTATTCTAGATTCATTTTCAAAGTGGAAAGCGATTCTGAAGGTCAATAACATGGCAAAATCAAAAGTTCTCCTCGTTGGAGCTGCAGGAGAAACTGGCGGCGCAATTCTCAACGGTCTTTTGGAGTATGGCCAAGATGTAAACCATCTAATTTCCCCTCGTTGCTCAATACTAATTTCAACTATGCAGGAAGTCATAGCTCTTATCCGACCAAGCTCTTTGGAGAAACCTTCCACTAAGAAGCTCAAGGAAAGAGGTGTTGAGGTTCGGGTTGGTGATGCAAGTGATCCTGTCGATACACTGGTGAAAATTCTGAAGGACATCGATATAGTTATTAGTATTGTTCCTGCAACGCACCAATTGGTTCAGATACCATTAACGGACGCTGCAAAAAAGGCAGGCGTCAAGCGATTCATTCCTTGTGGTTTCATTACGGTTACTCCTCCGGGTGGTATCATGGAATTGCGTGATAATGTGAGTATTCCCCAAACCATTTTGAATTTCGGTCTCTCGGATCTACGCTCACTAAAGAGGACATCGATCCGGAAATCAATTCGAGAATCCCTGTTTCTGTCATTACTGAATGAAGTAATCATGAGACATGCTAACCAAGCCTAGAAAGAAATTGTCTACCAACACATCCGTGTCCTCGGTCTTGGCTACACCTTCATAGACTGCGGCTACTGGCATCAAATTAGCTTTCCAGCACTGCCATCTGGCCGCCTCAACGATAAGATTTTCGTTTCGGACACTACTGTAAGCATATCGTATTCCCGTCTTCTTTGGGTATTGGTATTTCTTTAAATGGATTGATTTGGTTTCCTTAATATTCTCACGTATTTCTAGTTAAGAAGTCTGGTGGTGAAGATCTCAAGAGTATCTCTGACTTTACTCAGATCTTTGGCACTGGAGATGTCAAAACTGGCCTCACAGACGAACGCGATATTGGAAAATACGTCGCGCGAATCATTCACGATGAAAGGACCCTTAATCAATACGTCTACTTCTTTGGCGCAGTGGTCTCCCAAAATGAGACGTTCAAACTACTTGAAGAACTTTCCGGTGAAAAGATTAAACCCAAATATGTGAGTCATCCTTCATCCTCGTCTAAGCTAGCTAGAAACCAATGGCTGATCAATTTCGAATGCACGCAGGTGTCTGCAGAAGAATTGCAAGCCCAAATTGCCGCGGCTAAGAAAGCAGTCGCAGAAAATCCAAAGGATATCATGTCAGTCATCAGCCAATTTGGCGGAGAGTACAACTACAGCAAGTTTGTACGAGGTGACAATACTCCAGAGTATGCTAAGTACCTTGGCTATTTGGATGCTGGAGAGCTGTACCCTGATATCAAGCCCATTGGATGGAGGGAATTCCTGGTGGATTTGTTGGCGGGAAAGACTGAGAAGCCGTATCCTAATGGTTCAATCTTGGATGAAGTGGATAAGTAAAGAGGGGGTTTTTTGGTCGAAATACTTTTATATGTTTTTGAAATGGAAAACTTTAAATAGCTGCTTTCGTTTGATATTCTTGGCATGCTTGCTTTGGATCTTTCTTCTCATTATCGAATATAAGAAGTTATTTTATTCTTTTCAAGATCATCTTTTACATGTAGGCATTTTGGGAGAACCGCGGTCACATGACATGAACATAACCCAGTTTTGGTGGAGGTGCTAGTGGCGATCTAGCTACTTAGCGAATGCGATGCAGGAACATGTAGCGAAAGGCTAAAGATAGACAGAAATGCGGGATATAGTTCTGCCGCTCTCTTAACCAATACAAGTAGTTTCGGACTCCAACAAAGCCTCTAATTGGCTAGTCAGAGGGATTTTATATCCGCCCCCAAGTTTCACAGTCTACTTGCATTGTAAATCATCACCTAAGGATAGCGTTGTGCCGCATCGTTTATTCCTAGAGGGATTCAGTCCAGTTTCGCCCAACACTAGGGCGAGTGAACGGTTTATTTTAGAGTCCGCTACGGCCTTAATGAGAGTTGAATATTATGCTATAGATAATGGTTAATCCTCATGGTATATATATATATAACGGGTGGTTGTCTCTGCTATTTGGGATTTTATCTTTCACATAAACTTCCAACTCCCAACTTCCAACTGATCTGTACCATTAACCCATCAACTATCAATTCCAAACATTCCCTCGTCCCCCCACCAAAAACCAAATCATGTCCCCACAAACCGTCCTCGTCGTCGGAGCCACAGGCCAACAAGGCAGCGGCGTAATAGCCTCCCTCCTCTCCACCTCACCCACCATCACCATCCTAGCCTTAACGCGCAATCCCACCTCACCCAGTGCGCTCCGCCTGTCCAAGTCGCCCCAAATCCGGCTCATCCACGGCGATCCCAGTTCGCCCCTTGAAATATTTTCTCAAACCGGCCCCGTAGACAGCGTATTCTGCGTGACCGTGCATGGAAAACCCGGGTTCGAGGAAAACCAAGCAGCTGGGCTGATCGATGCCTCTCTCGCTCATGGAGTAACCCATTTTGTGTTCACGTCTGCGGATCGAGGAGGCGCTGAATTGTCGGAAATTACAGAGACGAATGTGCCGCACATCGCCACTAAATATCATATTGAGATATACTTGAAAGGGAAAACGGTCGGCACGCAAATGGGCTGGACGATTCTCCGCCCCGTGACATTTTTCGACAATCTGACTCCTGATTTCGCGGGAAAGGGGTTTGCAAAGATGTGGGAACAGGTTGGGAACAAGGGTGTGCAGATGGTAAGTGTAAAGGACATTGGATATTTTGCCGCAAAGGCAATTTTGAATCCGGAAGTGTACAAGGGGAAATGCGTGGGGATTGCGGGGGATGAACTGAATTATGAGGAGGCGAAGAGACAGTTTAAGGAGGTGATTGGGAAGGATATGCCGGAGACTTTTTGTGTGGTGGGGAAGGTATTGAGGACGGCTATGCCCGATATTGGGGCGATGTTTAGGTGGTTTGAGAGGGAGGGGTTTAATGTTGACATTGAGGAGGCGAGGAGAGAGTATCCGGGTTTGAAGGACTTTAAGACTTGGTTGAGGGAGGATAGTGGCTTTGTTGAAGCGGCGAAGATGGCGAATTGAGTAGAGGACGTTTTCTTATGGAGTTTTTGGTATAATAGAAACAATGGCCTATTTTGACGTTCTCAAGTGTGTAAGAGCATTCTAGCATTAGCTATCTTCATTATTCATGCAATAGCTATTTCCAAACAAGTCCGATAGTTCATTAATTAGCCCTCACCAATTTCTCCCATTATCACAATCCCCTGTGGCATTTCTAAATCCGCTTTGAGATCCCAGTTCTCAAAGCTTGCTCAAATCTACTCCTTTCCCTCCCCAACCTCCTCCTTCAGAAACCTATACACAACATTCTCAAAACTGCTCGTACGAAAAACATACAACTTTCTCTCCCCATCATGCATGTTTCGCATCCCCCGGAATGAAAGCCTCACGAAATTCCCCTCAACTAAGATCCATCCATTTATAATATACATATACACAACTTTAAATTCCTTCCCACCAATAGTAACCGTTCCTTTTCCAGCCAAGCGGCAACCGGATCAGGGAACTTTGAGGGAGCTTCTGTAGTGATGAAGATGGGTGGGATGACAACGAGTGAACTATTTCTATTAGATTGTCAGTTTGCTGTAGGCAAAGGATATAGCTCCACTTACTTTTATACGTTCTTGTCCGAAGTGTGTACATGCAAATCCAAAAATGTTTTTCAGGATCGTTGCTAAATGGAGACAATCACAGCAAAGGGAATTATAGAGGTAATAAAATCTTTCCTTCCGGAATCGATCCTTCCTTTATGGTTATATTAATATTACCCCTCTCTTTCGAGCCATATCGTAGATAGGCTCAGCACACAGCATACGTTATTCATAATATAAATGCTATTGGGAAGATCACACTTAAATATACTAGGAAGTGTTACCCATATAAAACAATAAGAGTGGGTAAGGTGCAGATCCATACAGTTATTTCTTGACACCTTAATACCCCGGAGTGTATAAAAAGCTGCGCTTTGGCTTTCAATAAGGACTACAGAGATGCTAAAAGCTGGCACGAGTAATGACATCAGGATTGAATAACCAGACTGTAGAAGCTTTATGCAACCGAAAAGGGTAAATTACTTATGATGCTTCTACTTTATTCACTTAATAATCTAACAATCTTGTAATTTTCTAAAGCTGAATCTGAATTATCCTATTAATAACCGATAATTGACCAAAGATGATAATTTAAAACCCCAAGAGCACTTTCATTCAGCCCAATCCTCAGCTCAAAACCGTCATTTCGCTAGCTATTCAAGAAGGTTTTTGAAAAAGCTCTGCTGCCACTCAACTTGAGTTGAGCTTCGCGAACATCATTTCTTGAATAGACGACTGCTAGAATGGACAAGACTAAGCCAACAAGTGGGTAGAGTAGACGCAGGAATGAGTGTCCACAGTGGAACTTTCCCAACGAAGGATGCCATCTTCTCTAAACGTGAGGACAGTTGGCCGGCGAGCAACGCGGCTCCTATGGTGCTGATACTAGGCGCGAATCTATCGAGATAGTCTTGAGCTATCTAGTTAGACTCAGAGCTAAAAACATGAGAGTCCTAATAAGGGTAAGTCCAATACTCGAGGTCCATGGTGCTACAAACACAATGCCCATCAATCTGAAATTGACCACATATGCTTCATCGTTAGCTTCGCTTTGCGGAGGGTATAGCTCGGTATGTAGACAGCCCGATCCCTCTACTTGTCTCTTGAAGAGCAAGAAAAGTAAGATGAGAACTACTAATATCGGTATGAATTACATATGATTGCAAAAACAAGCTTGCCTCGTATCTTCCTGTACGCTCGACACTTCTGCGGGAACTTCGGTTCGGTCTTTTCATGTCCGATAAATAATCTAGGACAGGGTCCCGCCCATTCAGCTAAGTAGGCTAGTTTCTAGGCTAGGTTGTACGGGTCAATCATGGAAATATCCATGGGGGTGTGTGTATGACAAGCTATTGAGTCAGAATCGTACACGGAATACCACGAGAGAAAAGTTTCACCTTTGAGCTTTATATCCATGACCGGCGTACAAGTAAGTGTCCTTCATCAGCCCCCACAAGATGTTCGTCCGAACAATACGAGACCCATAGGGACCATAAATTCCAACCAAGACCGGAAATTCTGAATGTCCGGCTTCATCTATCAAAACCTTTGTAAAGCGGCTGGAAAGTTAAACACCACAGAATATCTCCGGAGGTCGTCCCCGAGGACCCTTTCAATCCGGCGACCTTGATGAATTGTAACCTCGTGGGGAATTTGGCAGGAACAGCTACATCAGTGATAATTGATGTTCGCTCAATAGGACCTTCAGATGATTACATCGGATGCCAGAATCTAAATTCCCACATCTGATACCCTTCCATAAGAATTTCCTCTGCAAGACCCAGACTTTTCAGCACTTCAAGTGTTCGGTCGTCTGCCAGCCCAGACTTCAACGCTGTCGGCTTCGCAACTCGATATAAGGAGGGAGGCGTCGGAGAGGCCGTACCGTGCAAGAGGTTCGAGCAAAAGACCTGCGGGGCCTGCCTTTGAATCTATTAGCTTGAATCAAGCTGCTCGGAATTACCAACCACACTCCCGCAATAATCACATCATATTTCTCTTCATTGTCATTAAAATGTGGAGTTTGATGTCGTAGAGGAGCTGCAAAGAACGGCAGAGCTCATGGGTCGCGACTTGTATTGGCTGAAGACAGACGTGTCCTTTGAGCGATATTGAGGGGTAAGATGATGGTTTGATTAAAGACTCAGTGAACCACCTCTATGCGATAGGAAACTCGATCGTTCCGAAGACCTCCAAGCGTTGATTTAAAGCAAGTGCAGATATTCATACTTTGGGAGTGGTTGATTAACAAATATATCAGTCGATGGCATTCCCGCATTGACGCTAGCAGGGAGCACTTTCCCTATGTACAATTCAGAACAGTCAGAGCATTTCCTAATATCTGCTAAGCATGATTTCTTCAATTTCTAAATGACCTCTACGAAGAAGTTAACCTTCCTCTCCGTACTCCCATCCTCACTGAAAAACCCATTCTTGTGCTGCCGGGATTCATCATACTCCGCTGAAACTTTGATTTTCATCCCCAGTCTTTCCGCAACTCTCTCCCACAACTCGATCATAGTCTCCCTGCTATGGCAATATAAAGTTTTATACTCCCCCGGCTTGCACATCGGAGGCTTCAGAATCATCTCTCTTGGCTCCGTCGCTCCCATACTCCCTCCAATTACCAGTGATCCCTGCTTCGGCTTTAGAAGTTTGAGGATGTTTGCACAAGCCTTTTCTGCCTCTGCCAAAGAAAACATATGCAAAAACAGGAAGAGGCTAATCACCGACCACTCTCCAGCAGTCTTCCCAAGCTCAGAGGTGGGATCAACATCCAAAATATCCCCAGGGATGAAATGCTTTTCAGTAAAGCGATCCTCGTCTCTGAAAAGCGCATGTCCAATATTTTCGAACGCCGGAAAGAGGTCAGAGCCATAAAGAGCAGAGATGGGCACTCCATCACGATGCAACACTCGGAGATCTTGTCCTAGACAGGTTCCAAGATCAAGGATTTTGGCTTGTTCCCCAACCGGATCGGAAAGGAGTTGCAGGACTTGCTGGTAATTTGGATGAAGGGACAAGCCAAAAACCAGAAAGCTAAATTTCCCAACGCAAGGTAAGGGGAAGATTTCCCAGGCGAGATCCCGCTTGAACGAGGTTAATCAAGGAAGAGGAAATTAGGCTCAGAGAAACTTACGACTTTGTAGATGTGGACTTCTAGTTCGCTGGCGGGGATTCCACTGTACTCTTCGAACAGTTTTCGAACAGCAGGCGTAAGTCTCTGTGAGCAAGAAGATGAGTACCATTTGTTTTCCTTGGACCGAAGAGGATGTTCTTGTGGCAGCTGGAGGTCTTTAGCAGTAGGCATAGTTGCAGCTAGAGAAACGAGAGTTTTAGTTTGAAGTTGGGAAAGAAGATTTCAGTCCTAGTTTTATATCAAGATATAGTGGATAATGATACTTTATATCATTATATTCTGAGCTTGTTTCCTACTTCCTACTTCGTACAATTTCACTAGATACAGTTAGTCGTTTAGGATCTCAGCCCCTCCGCTGGAGCGGAGTGAAGTTGTCCTGTCCGTGTCCGGTGCCTACTATGACGACCTTTGCTCGATGACCCCCTGCTTCTTATTTCTTATTTCTTATTTCTTTTTTCTTTTTTCTTTTTGCTATATGCCGCTAGTCCAATCTCTGATTGGTTGTTCTTACGACTGACTAGGCAGCTTCAGTTTCAATTGGCTCAGTATTTTGTAGTCCTTTCGACAGATATATTTATCTGATTACCCGCAATTGGAGATGAAAGATACCAATTAAGCATGACCCAGTGCCCAAAACTGCTCGAAATTCTCCTCCACCTGGGGATGAAAAACCTTCGGCGCCTCTCTCAACGTAACACTTTCCCCAAAAATCTCCACCATCTGTCCGTTCAAGCTCTCATCTCCCAGCAACAAATCCACAGCTCTCAGCAACGAACTCATAGGCGTAATATTCATGCCATTGAACAATTCCTTGTCTGCAATTGCCGTCTCTGCTCACTTCTGTTAGGAAAATCAAGCAAGTTAGAAAGCTTAGGATTCAGAGAACAAACCAATAACATTCGGAGCCAATCCATTAATCCTTATTCCCTGTATAGCGAGCGCTCTCGCACAACTCCGAATCAAACCCACCATACCATGTTTACTCGCCGCATACAACGGCGCAATGGGGAAAGGATAAATCCCCGCATCGGACGCCGTACATATTATATTCCCTCTTCTATTCCCACCCGTATCCTCATCCTTACCAATGTAATGAAAAGCAAGTTTCACAGCTAGTCCCAACATCAATAAACAAGCGTATCGGAAAGAAAGTAAGAAATGAGCATCATAAAACTCACTATAGATAGTGCCAAAAAGATTCACATTCAAGACACTCAAATCTGGTTTCATCGGCTCCTCTCCATCCTTCTCCATTCCCAGCAATGGCACTTTCCCTTTCCCGGCCCCGGAAATCCCCGCATTAGCAATGACGAGGTCGATTCTCCCCACGGCGTCCCAGATTTCTTTGAATGCTTTTTGTTGCTGTTCCCATGAAGAGACGTCACATCTTTTGAAGATGAAGTTTACGGCGGGGTATTGGTTTCTCAGGGAGGAGAGAAGGGGGGAGGAAAGGGCAGGGGGAGATGTGCCGAAGAAAGAGATGTGTGTTTTTAGTGTGGCGGAGGGGTCGAGTGAGGTGGTAGTGCTGGAGAAATGGTGCACGAGGGCGAGTCCGATGCCAGATGTTCCACCTAGGAGTGGGGTAAGAATAAGGAGCTACAAATCTTATGATAGGGGAGGGAGGAAGCTGTTACCGGTAATGAGTATACTCTTCCCGATCGGAGAGAATGAGGCCATGGTTCAAATCAGACTTATCTTTCCTTTCCGTTATTCTGTCTACGATGGATGGCCCAGTATGGGGAGAGAAATGAGTTGGCAGTTGCTTGTTGCTCTAGTAGGAGGAGAGCGCACTCCGGTTAATCCGCTATTCCGGCTAATCCGCTACTCTGGCTAACGTTCTCGGCGGTTTGCGCATACTCCACATTGGATTCATAATCCCACCTGCAATAGAATTAGCTTTTGACTCAAACCTTTACCCAAGGAAAACATATTTTGTTCTCTGTGGGATCTTCGAGATGACCAAGCCCCCTGACACATTTGGAACCCAATACGCAAACTTAACACGGTCCGGGGCATCGTTGATTCCTAGAGGTGCAGTATAACGAAGACCGTTTCCGTTGATTGTCTGGTTATTCCCATACAAGCTTCCGTTAGTGCTGCCATTGGATTCATTCACACTGTGGTTGGGAAAGACTTCATTCAAGCTAGGGTTATAGCCATTCGAGTTTGCGTCAGCAATAACTACACTTCCATCCGGACCAATGGTGGTTATGGTAGACATTATGAAAGAGGTGTAGTATAACAATAACTTGAAAAGAATGAGCTGAAAGCTGTAAACTTAATCGACAACGGATGTAGATAGAGCGGGAGCATAGACAAAAGATGGATGAGGGAGGCGACCGAGGAGCTATCCTTGAGCTACCATGGTACTTGACCATCCCGGCACATGCATGAAGATAAGTAAATCCAAATATGGCGTAATATTAACCCCGCATTCTGCAAGGTCTAGAAATTGAAGCAAAGTTTATTTGATCTTAAGACATGTTAACATGTTACCATGTTACCGTCGGTGATTTGATTTGTCCAACTGAAAGAAAAGAAAAGGGAGAAAGGGCTAGCGCTGAACTGGTTATGCAACCCTTCAATTGTCTTGAGGAGAACAATCACGAAGATATACTTTGTTAACCATGGCCAATTCGCTACAGGTCTCTTCAAACATAATGGAACGCGGCCCATCACCAAAGTTCTCAACAGAACCACAATTCTAGTACCATGCTTCAGCATCCGCCTCCTCTGTGCAAAATCAATCACCGAAATAACTTTCAATTCAGCTAGCTTTGCAAGTTGCACCACACAACAATAGGTTGCAGATGAACCTGCTGATATCAACATCGATTGTGAGGCTCGCGTATATCACTGCAAGACCTATCAACAGTTCAACGATAGGACAAAGGTAGGCTCTACCACACTGACCCAGCAGCATCTATAGCACTCACATTTTTAGACCTTCCACTGGAAGAACAGGCCTGGATGGAGATGTTTTCAAGGCATTTGGCGGTAAGTTTCGTCAATGAGTTCACCTATAATGAATACAGAGCCATCCCGGTGTCGTATCTTCTCAGCTAAAGATGACTTAATCATTCTGATCGATGGTATTGCCTTGGTTGAGAAAGAAAGTGGGAATCAGATCGATGTGATGTCTATTAAGATTATCCATTGTCTAAGTGGTTGATTGGATTCTGAATTTAATATAGCTAGAGTCTGAGTTGATGTCGGCTGAGAGGTGATCAAATGACATTTTCTAAATCTAGTGCGGAGAAGAAGAATAAGTGCCTTGCCATGTGTTTACTGTCTAGTCTGTGGAGGTAATTCGTCAAGCAATAAATGCATAACCTCCAAGCATTGCATATACTGCCCACGGAGTGAGATCTACGCCTTGTTCAAGGAGCTTAGCCACCATTTCCGCATTCCGAATCCAGAAGTGAGTTGCCATATAATGTAATTGGTCAATAACCCATAACCTCATCCCATTAGGAGAGTACGTCGAACGTCCACAGACATATAAGGGAAATATTAGCGTGTAGCACTGTAGTTTTTGTAATGGAGAATGCAAATGTACAGCTCCCTTAAATGACATGTTAGGATTGTCTGGTATGGCAGTGGCAAGGCGACAGTCCAAGTATTGCGGTACAGATGCACATATCTCACTTCCAAGTTTCTTGATAGTGTCCTGTGCCATCTCCACCAGTACTTGCTCCACTCCTCCATTTTCAGCGCCCAAAATACATTGCTCAACGATCATCTCATTGAGAGCGATCCTAACCAAACGAAGAACACTCCAAGTCTGGGTTATATGTGGGGTCAGATAAGAATCGTAATGGTGACCATAGACCCTATCTGACTTGCCTTTGATGAATGTTTGAAGGCACTGCCAGGAATCTGGCGCGTTTCTCCCCAGGTCTCGATATTTTCCGTCCAATTCCACTAACATACTTATACATTCCACGGCTAACAAACGGCCTTCCCTCATGTCGCTCCGCATATTCGCAAATAGGACCATGAGGTTTGACATTTGCCATTTTGGGTCACTCTCAAGGTATAATCGTTTCTCCACGTAAGCCCCCAACTCTAGCAATTCCTGAGGGACTGCACGCTCACTGGCAACACAGCTGATAAGAAGATTCATGCTGAGTCGTGACAAAATCTTCAAAGATTGCTTGTCTTGGAATTGGTCAAGGCCACGCAGTCTCACTAAAGCAAGAGCGCCATTCACATGACTTATCCAAGAACTCTCGAATCTATATTCATAACTAGTGGCTTTCTCGAAGAGGTCCAAAAGTAGTGATGTAAGCAAAGTAGTGTCATCCATAGCAGCCTTAGGCGATTGGAGAGCTGTGTTCATTAAAGAAAGAGCAGATATATAGTTCGAGCGGGCAGCTTCGAGGGCAGCAGATGAAGAGGTGTGATGAGCGAAATATGCCAGGCTAACAGCAGATATGCTTAACGTCAAATGTTCTGGTACGCCCTGGGACGGAGCGTAGAACGCTGATAAGAAAGACCAGGTATTGGAGGGCTTGCCTGTCACATGAAAGGCAAAGAAGGCGTCTCGAGCTTGTGCATCCAGGGATAAGGGGAGATATCTTATTTCAGAAGGTAGTGTGAATCTTCTCGAAATAGCTTTCTTCTTGATGGCTTGACTTTCGTCCCGAATCCGCAGCTGCTCTGTGTCCCGATATCCTGTGCAGGCAACGCGGGCTCGTACACAAGGACTGCAAACTGAGAGAAAGTCGCACTGTGCAGAAACGGGGTTAATTGCCGGGATTGAAAAGAGAAAGATGATATCGACATGCCTTCAATCTCCGCTCTCTGCATCGCAGGCAGGCTTTTGACGGCTTCCCACAGAACACCATAGTCTGATTCTCCGGCTCTCTTTATCCAAAATGAGGTGTTGAGTATCGATATGGAAGTCAAATCCAAGTTTATCCCTCTTCGCTCACTAGACTAGAGGAATTGATTCCTGCTAGCGTCCACCTACCGATTAAAATAATATCACGTCGACACTTTCTAGTAAGCAATTCTTCCTCGTTTCTAAGCAACAATATATACCCCTCCTTTCCACCCCCGAGATCCATTATGTAAGCAAAGAAAGAAACCCACCAACCATGTAACTCTCGTACAAAGCCCTATAATCATGCAAGAAACATAAACCCTTCTTTGTGCTATTTCCGAGATCCGTCATGCAAATAAAGAAATCCACCGCATAACTCTTGTACAAACCTCAGACTTGTCCTTCAACTTGCTCTCCTCAACCTGCTGCAACTCCTCTCTTCCTTGTAGCTAAACTTCAGAAATTTCCTCCTCATCTGAAATATCTGAGCCTGATTCGGGATAAAGACGGCCAGTAAACATCAGCAGCACCCGCCATGCCTAGCACACGCTGAAGAAAACATTGCAGCCCGAAACTTAGCATTGTCTTCTTTCTGCGTTAGTTTGAATCTCGAGATGATCGCCAGATCGGATATTTTCCTTATTCCTAGTGAGTAGCCGTACCCTGCTATACCCTTTCAGGCGTCCATTTCGACGCTTATGCAGGTGTGCATATCAGAAAGACTGTTTGCCGCAACTGCCAATTCTTTACTAATTAGGAATCCATTTCGACATCATCATGCTGCATGAAGGGGTTTAGGTCTAATTCCAAGACGTCTATTAACGATACGTCTTTTTTGTAACCGGAAACCGCGGAGTTAGGCGGTTAAGGGCGAAGCACTGGGCATATAAATTCCCAAGCTGCCTCTTCCCGTCACTTGAATATTACACTACAGTTTTAACGTGCTTCGCCTCCTTAAACAACTATTTTCTCAAGTTTTCATTTCACCAAAATAACTTGAACCAACTCAATATGGCATTCCCATACAAACACATCCTCCTGATCGGAGCCACCTCTGGCATTGGAAGAGCCATGGCCGATCGTCTCGTCGAAGAAGGCTGCAAAGTAGTCGCTGTCGGTAGAAGACAGGAAAGGCTCGATGACTTTGTGAAGAAGAATGGTGCAAGCAAAGCCAGTTCAATCGCTTTTGACATCACGGATCTTGCTAAAATCCCCGCATTTGCTGCCCAGTACGTAATTCTATTCCTCTTATCATAGTTGAGAATTCTCCTAACAAGCTTCCTATAGAGCCACGAAGGAATTTCCGGACCTTGATGGCATCTTCCTCAATGCTGGAACACAAAGCCCTTTCAATTTCTCCAAGCCCGAAACGGTCTCTTTGGAGAAGTACAACTCGGAAACGTTAATCAATTACACAAGTCTCGTTGCATTGGCACATGCTTTCCTACCTTTTTTACTAAGCAAATCCTCTCCCACAAGCATCATTTTGTGAGTTCTACATCTGAGTTTTAGATTACAGATTAACTGACAAGAGCTTAGTACCGGATCGAATCTCGCAATCATACCGGCCGCTACGCTACCCGGCTATTCCGCTTCTAAAGCGGCTCTCAATGTATTCACTCTTTGTTTGAGAGAGCAGTTGCGTGATACAAATATCAAAATAATTGAGATTTTGCCTCCACCTGTGCAGAGTAAGTTCCTTCTCCCTAACCATTCCTATCACCAACTAATTATAAATAGCCGAATTGCACGATTACATGAATCCTACAACAGGGCGGAAGCTCGGGTTGCCGGTCGATGTTTTTGTGGAACAGGTAATGGGAGAGCTAGAGAAAGGAAAGGATCAGATTGTTATTGGGGCAATTGGGGACGAGAAGACGTTCAATGAGATTATTGATAAGAGAAGAACGGCAGCTGATAATCTCGCAGCAATACTGAGGGCTCACTGAGTGGTTGGCTTAGTTTGAACTTGCTGTTGTCTCTCTTTCCTGCAATCTGAATGTGTTCGAAGAGACTATTGGCTCGTAGCAAATATTCATGCTCCAAGTTACAGTTTTGGTGGCTAATCAGCTTCTACCTTAACTTATTTACTTCTAGCATTATTTCCAACTCACATCAGCTCCTCTCTACTGAAAGCAATGAAGGCATACCAAACTGCTAGTTTGACTTCTGCCCTATAGGCTCTTTGCACGTTTGAAAAGTAGTCTAGTGATGTTGACTTTGCCTCTCTGCTTGAATCATCATACCCCTCATTATTTATCTGGAGTTTTCTATGTGTGCCAACTATGATAAGATACAGGCATATGTTGTCTATTTTTGTTCATGTGAACTTTGGTTTCAGAGAGGAAGAAAATTAATAGTTCCTTGGAGAGGAGGTAAGTTAATGTCATATTGGGACAATGAGAATGGACTGCTTTGTCTTCTTCACTTCAAGCTGCAGAGTTTCTATGAGATAATGTAGTGCAGCACTAGTGGTTCATTGTATTAATTAGTTCGTTCTTAACTCTGATTGACTCCTCTATACCCTCAGTCCCATGTCTTCCTTGAAGCCTTTTATTCTCTAGTCTAAAGCCAAAACAAATCAACTGATGCAGAATTCTTCATAAACAGGAGAGCCTACCTTTGGAAAAAGAAAACATGTTGCAGAAGTAGTTGTAGTTCTGCCACACCGTGATTGCAGTCATCATGGTAGTAGAAATTCCGAAGACGATGGTCAAGATGGTGCTTGGATCCATGTTGGACGCTGATGTTGCTACGGGAGAATTGGTGGTACTGCTGTGAACAGTAATGTTTGCTAGGTTGATGTATCAGCAAGATTGCTCACCATTACGCAGGTGAATATACATGACTGCGTATACTCTGTTGTAGCCGAATTTCTTCTGTATTGAATTGATGGTGCTTGGAGTGCGTGAGAAAGCTCTGAAGATGAGTCTTTAAGTGAGTTGGATCTGAACTGTTACGTGCGGGTGATGTATCAAGGGGTATTAGTATTAATGCTAAGATAGCTAGTGATGCTTTGGAGGGGACGGCACGACGGTGTGAAGAAAAGGGCGGACTAGGTAGGGACTAATGAGTATTTCGAATTTGAAAAGCTTGTGCCACGAAGCAGACGACACATCGACTTAGTGTGCTCAAATGTTGTCATGCCTATAATCCTACAAACCGAACCCCCCTCTCATATATATATTCAAATAGCGGTTGATATGTGCTCTGCTTCAAGCGCCTTCTCTCTCCCTTATAGTGCCCGGTTATATATCTGCTTGCCCTAATTCGGGTAGAGAATACCTAGATCTAGGTTCAAAGAGGCACAGCAAGAAGCACAACTTCTCTGTCTAATCGATCCCACAGCCTCTAGCACCGTACGCAATTCGTCTCCGGTGCCTTCGAATGGCCAGTCTAGGACTTCTCCATTCAGGAACCCCAAACATGAGAAGTTGCTAGCAATGCTGAATAAACGCTGCTCGCCAAACAAACAGCCTCCTCAGGACCAGCTACAGCAACTAATTCAGAGATCAGATATCCATCTGCGAGACTCGAGGGGTTATACGGCCCTGGCAATTGCGGCCCGCCATGGATTGAGAGAAGTGGCACAGTTACTATTGAGTTACGGTGCCAATCCCAACACAAGAAGCTATCAGAACACAAGCGTTCTCATGCATGCATCAGTACATTTGGCGAGAGCCGAGAAAAAGGATCTGAAACCTTTTTCAAGAATTCTTTCATGCATAGTACTTCTGGCTGACCATGGCGCCAAAGACAAAGTCACCGATCTTGATGAATTCAGCATGAGACCCCAGCCGGCAACGATCGGGTCTAGGGAATTCAACATAGTTGTCTCACCCCCTACTAGAAACGAGCCCACTAAATTGGATTCATGTGAGACGTTTCCAAATTTAACCCGACATAAACGAACACACCACCCTGACCTTGGGAGAGTGGGACGAATATGTCTAAAATCATAGGTATTGGGATGGCACTTAGTGGGTCTGGCAGGAGTCGGGTTGGGCAAGCCACTGCGATGACTGGCTTAGATCCTCAGTCGTCATTTCAGTTCTTCCGCGTAGGGAGAATCTCGGCTGCTCGTTATATTTTCTGGAATTTGTAACTGGTATGGAGGGATCAAGAAAGGGTTTGCTAGATATTAGTTGAGCTTAAGCCAATCGATGAGTATGTTGACAACTAGGCAATTGCTGGTCTGGAGAAACTGTACGACACATTAATACCAGGGATGCCAACGAACGCGCGACAAATTGTATAATACATCAATTGTTTCCGATTCAGATGTTCCGCCTCTTATCTCGTTCCGATGTCAACGGTCTTGCATGAATGGTACCTTGCCTAGGAGAGGCACTAGAGGTTTGCATTCCCCTGCTGGTAAGAGGATTTCGCCTCGTCTCCTATGAATGGTAGCATATTCGTGCGGTTGAAGCCATACAAGATTATCTATCGACGGCCATTACAGAGCAGTATCGTGAGGATTTGAGTACGACTTCTTAAATGAGTGCTTGACGGATTGACGCCATGTGTTCGTATGCGATGAGGTTGAATTTGGGAAGTTCGGTAAAGTTGAGAGATGCGGCTCTAGCCGACGGGGATCCAGAATTGGCTCCGAAAGAATCCTCGACTTGAATCCACCACCATCGCTCTCCTTCGCCTTGTGATAATCACACCAATGGCACTGCGACAGTCGCTTCTGCTCGCACAGCTGCGGAGTCAAATGTGGTCTGTTCGTAATCCCCCATCATGAAACTGAACATAAAATATGTTCGCGTGGGAATACCTCCTAAGGTGTTTGCCCAAAGATGCTATGAAGTCGAAAAGAATGCTTCCCTCTCAAAAGCCCTGACGACCACACCGATACGCGATGCTTTAGACGACAGCGCAGGCCTCATTGACTCTCAGCCTGTGAAGAATCTGGCTGCTGTACCAGATCTGAGTGCTCTCAAAACGCGACCGAAATCCACCCGCTTCAACGCAGAGCCCACTATCCTCGGGATACAAAATCCCCCCTATGCGAGGCATCTAGAGCGAGGCCGACTTTCAACAAAAGTTCAATCCGCCTTTCCAAAAGATCACAGGCTTGATGCCTCCCTTTTTACCAGCGACAATCAGGAAACAGCTCCTACAACACCAGAACCAGCTAGCTTTAAAAGACGAGCGCGTGTCGATGGCTCGAAGGTTCGCAGAGTCGATGCAGGCCCTAATACCTTGAGAGTGCGGAAAGTAAATCCTAGGGAGCGTCTGAAGCTGGGTGCCTTGGGAGGTAGTGCAGAGGCCGAGAAGCTTGATCCTGTGCCAGTTTCCGTTATTGGAGCCATGCACTTCCCAGATGTCTCGAAGACCAACCACCAATCTACTCTCATGCAGTGTCAGATAAAACCTGCATCGCACAACTTTGGACAACTGAACTTAGGTGTGGACACACATATCCCTCGTCGAAAAGCTCCTACAGCTGATGTAAAAGTTTTTTCCACCGAGCAACAAGAACCACCTTCTACAAAACAAATGTCGAGTAGCTACCGCATAAGACCCATGTTCACCCGGTCAATGAACCAGAAGATTAATAAAGATGCGATACTCCTCAAGAACCAGGAGAAAGGTCAATTAGAATCACATGGCCTACAAATAAGAGCCGTGTATACGAAAAATCCCATGCCTGAGAACCAGGGGAAATCCGCAGCATGGCATAGAGCCATGTTTCAGAATCTTGGAGTTTCTGCGTTCAATGTTCTTGGACCAACCCTACCACTTATTCGGCGATTGACTCCAAACCATGGTATAAGGGCTCGCAGAGTCAAATCCATGCCAAAGCATATGCAACATACACCTAGCACTCCAAACTATAGTATAACGGCTCTCTCAGCCAGATCTATGCCTCCCATGCGAAGTCTCATGCAAGGAAAAAGCACTCAGATGAACATTGTTCGGAAAGTGCAAGTAGAACGCATCACTATTGGTTTGCGAACCACCGAAGGGCCAAATAAAACACCCAGTCAGCCAGATTACATTCCGATTTTCGAAGGACTTCCTTTTTCCAGCATGCAGGATTTGGAGAGGACAGTGGCAGACTTTGCTTCCGGTCGTTCTGCATTTGTCCTCAAGAACGATAGCCCAGCTGGGATTCAAAAATCTTCATTTTACACGTCTGCAGAGCTAATAGTAGATATTCGGCAAAGGCTCGCCGCCCAACTCAGGAAACACATTCCGGCAGAGGGGAGGAAAGGGAATTGGCGCCCACAATGGCTTCTCAGATTAATGCGCACGCGTGAGAGGAGACCTGTATCTCAGTTCGTGGAAACCAATTTAAAATTAAATTATGGTCCACTTCCTGGCCGGGTTGAGGCCGATGCTCTGATTCTGATAACTGGAAGTGGAAAATGTCATACATTCCCCTTCCAAGGCAATGTGCTCCTCTCTGGGCTGCAACCATTTTCAACAGCTTCTATTAAAGACCTACTTTTTACGGAACTACCTGCTAATCACGATGTGCATAAGCATATATCCGAAGTGATGCGGGAGTTTCCTGTCTCTAAACTAGAGGAAAAGCTTCAAGTTCCCGAATGCTCGAGTTTGAAAGCCGACCAAGGCTTGAAGGATTTGCCTTTAAGTTCTGGTTCGTCTAAGGCTCTATTGAATTTGGCGGCAAGCGGTCAGAAGAAGGAGAAAAAGAAGAAGAGGAAGGAGATTAGGTGGGAGCCAACACCTAATTTAATAGAGGATTCACCTCCTAGTTATGTCACGCAGCAGAATGCGTCTGTTGATGGTTTTTGGGACTCTCTAAAGGCTGATGCCGAAGGAGTGGAGGTTGCGAAGATACCTTGGACACCAATAACAGCTGCTTCAGGTGATATCTGAGAACTTCCACCGTGAAGGGGGACGGGACTGCACAAGGAAATTGGAAGCACATGAATGGTGGTTGAGGATGCATGATCTATCAGCAAGAGCACTGTGGTGAAGGGAGAGATAAGCTCTTTCGATCATGAATTTAGCTGATAAGGTGATAGCCCATTTGCATTCGTTCCGTCAGACTGGGCTTCAGAATTCATTATGATTGGGTAATGTCGATATTCTGAAGGAAATTCATCTGTACAACTCCTTTCTTCCAGAAGTAATGGAAGATCAATTTCACGGCCCCCTTATTCCAATTTCCCAATTTCTGAAAATAAACGACGTATGACGACAACTCCAGAGTTCAAAAATCGATGGCTTCTTAGACTCACATTGTTTTTTTGTGGAAATGGATCAAGTTTTCTCAACTTATATCCAGACGCTTCGCCGCTCTCTCTCACAGAGTGTATACTCGCGAAACAATGGGCAAACCGTCTCTTGAATCTAAGACTCACAGCTTGTATATTTATGTGATTATATATTATATATACATCAATTTTATATATGAAATAACATACCATTCATACGTACATTTCGAATTCTCGATATGAAAGTATATATATCCCACCTCCTCCCTTCCCCCTCCCTCCCCCCCAAATATTTCATCTCCTTTCCCTTCTTGCCTATCCAACTTGTGTCCATCTAAATCATGTAAATATTCTAATATTTAATATCTAAGATATCCTGCTCTCCCCAAACTTCCACATTTCTCTTTTTCTCAATCACTCTACTCATTATTCATTTCATTCACCCCACAATATCTATACTAACTATACTATATAATTATATCCCCTGGTTTCTAGGTACATTGTTTTTCTATTGTAATTGTAATTATTATTATTTCCTTTCCTTTCTTTCCTAAGGGGTAGAACAGGGAGGGGGAAAAGAGGGAGTAAGTAGCGTACTTTATTTAACTACTCTACTCCGGCCTACTCCGGCAACTCAAATACTAATTAATTTGAGTAATTGGTAAATGGGCTGAGAGATATATGGGTGTCTGTGCGTGTTAGTGTTGGAATTGGGAGTAAGTGTACAGACGCAAGATTAGATATTTGGTTCCACGAGTGGGATTGGATTTAGGTTTCGGGTGTGATGGTGAGGATGAGAAGGGGAAGGAAGGGGGAAACGGGTAGAGAGGGCTGGTAGAAGGGAGTGTGGTAAGGAAGTAAATAAAGAAGTAGTGAAGTAAGTGGTCGTTCACTTGTAGTCTTACGGATGTGGGGGTAGCGCATTGGGATTGAAGAAGAGAAGTATGGCTATTGATACTTATTTTCGATGTGCAGAAGGTTTCAAGGTTTGGGATGTACGCATAATATAACATATTAAAATTTCTTCTATATTTTCCTCTTCTGGTCTGAGGTTTTTGTTCTTCCTCCCGAGATGGTAGGTAATGGGATGGGAAAGAACCAAGTTCTATACAAGTATCATACATTTGTTCATCTTTCCTTCTGTATCACATGGCTTCGATTCCCCTGATGCTAATGCGTGTTTGTCTGTCTGTCTATGACTGAAGGAACGATGAAATACAGAGGAGTTGAAGAATGGCTTTCGTGGTGGAAAGGTGGGTAGGGAGGGAGGTAAAGACCAGCTTTATGCTTTATTTATCCGGATACTAGGACCCATAGTCTATTTTTACATCGTTAGTTTCTTGTTATACTCGACAGAGAAAGGAAGGAGGGAGAAAAGGAAGAACTCACAAAAAGAAAATCATCAACACCCCAAACATCTTAGCCACCAACCACCGATTCCCAGACACTCGACTCCAATACTTCAATAATTCCCTCTGTGCGCCCTGCACATTATCAACCACATCCTCAGTATTCGCATCGATCCTCTGAATCATCTCGCTCTGTTCCGACACCATACTCGCTAATTGACCAAATATTCCTCCTAATTCTGATATCGTGCGTTCGATGGCTTCGATTGCTTCGCCGCGTTGGTGGATATAGGTATTTTGCGGCTGTGCTTCTTCCATCATGAGTAACTGTTGATCGCCTACTGGATTCAAAGATAGTAAATCGGAACCGGGGCCAGGAGAGCCGCGGGAAGGTGTGGAGTACAAGGGGGAAGCGGAAGGGGGTAAAGAGGGGTGTTGGGGCTGCACGGATGAGACGAAGTTTTCGGTGCGGGAACGAGATGCTTGGATGTTTTTTGTGCGGACTTCGAGAACGTCTTTGAATGTGGAGGAGACGGAAGTTAGTTTCCCCTGTAGCAGGAATACGACATTTTTGGTGTGTTCGCCTTCTTGGTTGGTAGATGAGGAGGTGGATGAGGGGTTCAGGGCGCGAGAGAGGGTTTGGAGTTGGCTGATTTGGGAGTTCAGCGAGGAGAGGTCTTGTTTGATTATGAAGGTTAGTTCGTTGATTTCGATAGGGCGATCGTCGAAAAGGGTTTTGCGCTTGGCTACTTGGGGGGGGTTAGTCTTCTTGTCCTTTTTCTGGGGGGTAGTTTGGAAAGTGGAGAGGAGAAACGTACATCGTGCTAGATTCTCTAATTTCTCCATCGTAGATGAAATCCCTCTTCCTATCTCAGCAGCTTTGCGAGCAAATTCCGATCTCCTTGGTTTTCCGCCATTCGCATCACCATTTGTAGCTTTCTTTTGTGAATCGGTCAGGAGTGATTGTCTTTGTGCGCTTATTTTGGAGCTTGCTTGTCGGCGTTGGAACTGTGTAAGGACGGATCGAAATTCGTTAGTTCGGTCTTGTATCGATGATACAGCCATTTTGAGGCAGCCGCTGAGGCTGGATTGACGTTTGTTGGCGGCGCTGAGGAGACTGTATATTATTTTGGATGGTAGAGTTCTGGAGGCGTCAAGCGCATGAGGTTGTTTGTTGGTGGTGGGTTTTTGCTAAGGTTTGGCGTTGGCGTTGGCGTCGTCGCTGTCGTTATCTCTTTTTAGTGAGCGGAGGATTATGGCGAAGTGTTCAGTCCAACTTTGCAATTTGAATTATTAAGTAATGTATCTAGGGTTTAAGTATGTTTGGATATCCTTCTTGGTTGAATTCGAAAGGGAAGATGAAAAGTCAAAGGAGCGTTCGGATGAGCAGTGATAATACAAGACTGATTGAAGGCGTTAAGGACATGGTGGAAACAAAGTAAGGTTGAGGTGAGTTGCAGTACATACTTTCTTGGCCTGGACACTGAGGCCACAACTCTCCATCGGATAAATCAAAATGACTTCCGACTTCGCCTAGAGTTACTACTGTACTGTACGCACAGTATTAATTCTGTGGCTCAGCAAACTGCCGAAGGGCTTTTCGGGCGAATATTACTGTAATTGTGTAATGGTTCCTTTCTTCCTTCTTCCTTGACTTAAAATAGGACTGACATATTTGTAGATGGATGGATATTATATCAGTTTCAATTTCAATTTCAATTTATCCTCCACCGCCTCTGTGTGATCCCTTCCCAATTCCCAATTCTCCACTCCCCAACTCCCCCCTCCCCCTGCGCCCCCCATCTCATTCCCCAAAGCAGCAGATAGATAACAAAGCCCAACCCTACAACCAACTCGTTTGAATCCACATACTGAGACGCGCCATCATCTCAAGTCCTGTACGGACGGCCTTTCTTTCACCAGCTACAGTACCAGTACCAGCCACTATTAAATGTACAATATATGATTCGATCTGGTATGACGACCCTCTGAGCTTTGCCAGTATGGCTAGGCCTTTTATTAATACGGGCTTCGACAACTTCGATCAAGACCCGTCACAAAAGTATGAATCCCCTTGCCAGCAACAATCGCTCGCGCTAACAATCATCAGGAATTCTGCGGCGAACAGTGCCATATCCTACCGAGCAAATGTAAATCGCCAGAAGACGAAGAAATGGACACAAGCGCCAACTGTTGACTACGGTGGTGATGATTGGGGTGACGACGACGAATTCGACCATCTTCCTCCTCAACCACAAGACCTTCCCCCAAAGCCGACCGGTCTGCGACAACAAGGTCAAGGAGTCCATCGGGAACAAGGGGAACCATCTATTGCAAGCTACCAAAAGACATATGGTGACCTTCCCGCTGCTGCTGCGGGTGGCGGCGCATCTCGAGCTCGTTCAAATTCCTTCGGTCCCGATGATGAACAACGTCATTTTTCCAGCGGCACTATACGTCAACAATCCCCTGCTGCACCAGTAACGAATCCTCGGCCTGCGACGCGTTTCTCGCAGATGGGAGTATCCGGCGGTCATTCTCGGGATCCCAGCGGTGGACAGCCTCCTCTTTCCGCGACTGCTCAAGCTGCCACTGGTCTGCGAAAAGCCAGCGCGCCTACATCAGGTACAGCATCCCCAGTTGCAGGTGTTCCTCCTCCGGATTCATCTCCAGCCAGCAGAGTTAGTACAGGGGAGTCAACGACTACGGCTTCGCCCGGATCAACACCAAGCGATTATCAAGCTCGCCGAGATTACTCACCCACGGCCGTACCACCACCGTTAAATACTCGAGCATCTTTAGGCTCACAAACCGCGGCAGATTATAGTACCAGGCTCCCTCCGCGAAAGAGTAGCTTGAGTCAAGTTATGCGCCCAGACTTACCAGAAGATCCTCGCACCCCTGATGATGCTATGAGCCCTAAACCTTGGATTGCCAGTCCGGGCCGTTCCTCTTCCCCCGGTCGTCCAACGACCTCTGGGAGTGGAAAGGCTCTACCATTTATTCGACCTGCTGATATTTACCGTCGCATTGAGGAAGAGAAAAAGGAAAAAGAACGGCAATCCATGGAATCTAGTCGACCCAGCATGGATTCGATCGGAATGTCAAGACCTGGTGAAGGGTCATCTTCTCCAGCGCCAGTCGTGAATGAGGAAAGACCAATCTCGGGAAGCCAGGGAAGCATGCGGGAAGAAAACTTAGGCGGCGATGATGTGTTTGGACGACGGCCAACCCTAGAATCAGTACGAGAGAGGAAAAGCGAATACGGTTTCGAGGGATTTGATCCTAATTCTATTCCTTCTGATGACCAAGCTGCTGAATCGGCTCGAAACAATCAATTGCTTGATGCACAGAAAACACGACGCTATTCTACGAGTCCGAAACTACCAGATTTAAATCGCATGTCCGGGTTTGGGATGGATTTCTTTTCAACGTCAAAATCCGAACCTCCAGAGTCTCCTAAGAAAGAAGCTTTAGAATCCACACCAATATTAGCAGATCTTAGCACGCCACTCGACCCAGCTTTACGTAGTCAACCGTCGCTAGGCTTCAGGTCAGTCGTCAATCAAGCCTTTGATCGTGTTGATACGCCAAATGACTCCTCCCTTCCACCCACACCGGCATCAAGAAACGGCAGCCTTGTCCACAGGACGGATAGTGATAGTACTGGAACCGCAGGTATTAGTCCTATAATGAGCAGAGTCCCTAGCGCCGTAGCTGCCGCTGAGAGTAGACAACGGGATGGATCTACACCTAGAATCCCAGAAGTTCCTGAACCAAGTTCGCCGCCAGGAATAGATAATGCTGAAAGTCAGGCTCAACCCGAATCACTTCCTCCTAATTTCAAACCTGGACATAGACGCGATCTCAGTACACCTATCCTCGCAAACAATCCAGCAAGGACACCTGGGTTAGGAGAGCTGCAAAGCTTAGTGCAAGGCCAACAAGCTGATATCACAGGTGCTGGAACTCAAGACGAATCTCCACTGCGAACCGTCATGGATCGTGAGGATAGTTTCAGGCCTTCATTGCCTGGCGGATGGACTTCGTATGCCACAAACTCCACAAATATTACCGCCCTACCAGAACACTTACAAACTTCCAGGGCTGTGACCCTAGATCGTTCTAGAAGTGTTAATAGTGAAGATGGTCATGACACAGCCCCGTCTGCTACCCAGATTCAATTGAGAGAAGGGGCTATTGGAACCCCAACAGAAGACGCTGCTGCCCTTCCACCGTCAGATCTATCAGTCGTTCCACTTGGTGGCGTTGACTCGGGTATTTCAAAGCCAAACCTTCCCGCTCTGGAGAGAGCTTCTCCTGAAGCGCAACTTCGGCCTACTGTTCCAGAGACATCATCTTCTGAAAGTTCCCCACCATTACTGACAAAAATTACCCCTGTGTCCCAAGATCATGCCGAACAATTCCCACCAACTCCGCCTCTCAAATCAAAACATGAACTACACAAAGTAGACTCACTTGAATCCCCAACACGATCTGAAGTACTTACAACGCAAAGGACAGATTCTGGACTTGATGACGATGAAAATGACAAGCTTCGGAAGGAGATCGAGAAGAGCTTAAGCCCGCGGCCGTCTATTACTGGTGAGGAAGCTACAGATCGCGAATCTCAGGATTACGCAGGTAGGGAGAGTTCTTACCTTGCCGACTATTACTTCAAAAATGACGATGACGACGAGGAGCCGCTTCCATCGTTAGGCAAAATTGTAACACATGAATCTCATCCAGTACTTCCACCTGTAGCATCGAACATCCATGCAAATCCTGAGATTCTGCCACTCAGTCCGCGAAGACCACAGGAAGAGGCCCGTCCAACATTACCACACAAATTTTCATGGGAACAAAGCTCAGAGAATGTATCGGCCAACCCATTACAAGAAGCTTCGCTGCCAGGAGAATCCACGAGACCTCTTTCTCAACATAGTGTTACCGGCTCGATAGCACCAGAAGTAAGGGAATGGTATGACGAGTCGCTGGCGGGTTCTTCAGCCAATCTTCCTGAACATGCAGGAAAAGATGCTGCGGTTTTGGCCGGAAGTGCTACATTAGCAACCACTACTCTTGCCCATGCCTTTGCAGAAGAGCCGATCGAGGCAAAATCCCGTCGCATTTCATTGTTACAGTCCCGGCCTCTTTCACTCGCAGAAGAGAAAGAGTTAGCTTCACCTTCACCCCCAGATGATATGCACCCTGCTATATTATCTTCTTCTGGTGAAGCAGAACCGGATTCCCCTTTACAGGATTTCCTCTCGCATTCGGCAACGCGTTCCTTTCATCCTGCAGGACCAGATTCTAGAATCATGTCTTTCAAAGAAATTGCAAATGTTCAAGACAGAAATGAAAGGATACAAAAGTTTGCAGAAACGAGGGAACGATTTGCGACCATGGACACTGGTCTTACCGACTGGTTGATTGCTCTACAGGTAGAACATCCCGAGTATGCAGACATCAATGAAAATTGGGGCGCCGGTTCCAGGTTAAGTACACATGGGTTGGCATCAGTCCGATCAAGGTTCTCCAAGGCTACTGGCCAATCATCATCTCTTCAAGCACCATACTACACTCATTACCTCAATGCCTCTTCACCAACGACACCTGTAACCCCCACAACGCAGGCAGGCCCAAGTATGTCTGCAGGGATACAAGGTTTTTCTCCAGCTGGTGCTAAATTGACTTCACAGCACGTTCAAGCAAAGGGCAAAGAGTTTCTTCACTCTGCAGGGATTTTTGGAGGCAAGGCAGGAAAGGCAGGGAAGGGATTGCTTGCAAAGGGCAAAAACAAACTTCGTTCGGCTAGTGGTGGAGATAAGGTAGATTGACATCTCCTTCACACCTGGTCTATTTTTGGGCGTCGGCGTTTTCCCTGGGGTTTCTGCATTTTGACTAATGAGCGAGGGTGGATGCGTTTCATTGTTAGCGTTGTCTTGCCTTTCCAACATTGTCTCTCCTGCTTAGCAGGTTATGTATGACTAGGGAGAATCGCAGCCAGCCTTTTAAATTTTGTCTCCTTGCCATTATGAATCACTGTGTTGGTTAGTTTACTAAGTTTCGTGATCATTACAGACCAGTCCTCCTTCCAAGGAAAGGACTCCTCATCGCGCTTCTTGGGATATGCAAAGTTTACGATCTCGCTCTTTAGCGAGATCGGATTCCTCACGTCAACCTTCTCGGGAAAGTGCTCCTCTTCCTTCAAGGTCATCGATGTCTTCGGGTATAGAGCTATTTAGATCACCAAACTTCGGAAGAGAAACGCCACAGCAAAACTCACTAAAAAGCAGCCGCCCTTCTACATCTCATGATGTGGCAGATGAAATAGGTGATAGAGAAGATTCTAACGACAAGATCAATGTTCCAGCATCAGTAGGTAAGGATCGGCCGTCCTCGGATCCCTTCAGTGTACCTGCAATCGCTGCAGATCCTTCTCAATTTGAAGACCAATCGAAGCCTCAATCGCTTTCTCAACCTCCAGCAGCGCCTACGCCTTCGCTTTTGACAACAAAAGTTGAGAACAAAGCTACATTTTATGATTCGGCAGAAACACCAACGCCAACAGAATCGAATGAATGGGTTATGGTCTCACCAACACAACGCTCAAGTGGTTTGCAGATAGAACAAAAGTCATCCAAACCGAGTATACTGAATCGCCCACGGGGAGCAAGCTATTTAGATTACACTTCGCATCCGGTGTCAGAATCGAATAAGACACAAGCCCCTCCAGTCATAACTGCTCCCCAACCCACTATTCGAGAGACGGAAGCTGTATCACCCAAAAAACAACAAATTCCTTCCTTCTTACCACCCATCCGTCGCACCTCGACTTTAGGACTAAAGTTTAAATCACGAAAACCACCAACTAGATTTCCAATTTCTGACGACGATGACGATGAAGATGAAGATGATGACAATGACATATTTACGAGTACCGATGACGAGCAAAAAATGGACGAGATCGCGGCAGGAATTGTGGCGTCTGCCCAAACTATTGTAGGCGCTGGTCGCCAACAACTTGTGCAGCTACCAAGTTCAACATATCAACGCCCTGTAAAACATCGACCTAAACCTATTCAAACCTCGTCGCATAATAGCTCACGAACTGCTACATCACAGGCTAATACCGAGACTGATTTCAATCTCTCACGGGTAGATACTCAACTAGATGAAAAGCCGGAACTTACACGAAAGTCTTCCGAAGCTTGGCGTCCAACTGCTAGCCAGTATATACGACAAGAGTCAATGCCTCAATCTGCACCTCTACCCCCTCCAGCGGCAAGATACCCGTATGAGCAACCGAAAGCACACGCTCGATCAGCATCTTTCAACAGCTTTACCGGATCTCAATGCAGTCAAACTTCTTGGGGAGGCTCTGTACACTCACCAGTAGCCTTTGAGCAACCGCCCTCCGCTGCTCAAAGATATCCGGCTCTCTTCCCACCAGGCCCCGCAGATATTCCACATGATGTCAACGACGTTCCGGAACATTACTACCAAGCACCTATTAATCGACAAGATGCTTTTATACCCAGACACCAACCTAATGAACACCAATTACCTGGTGTTAGACCCCCTGTCGATGGACTACGTCCTGCGTCACAGAAACCCCGGTCAAGCTTTCTTAAGGAAACCGGAGAACAAATTCAAAATGCTTTGAGAGATAGAAGTAATCCAATATCAAGAGATAGAACGGGTTCGAGGCATACGGAACCAAGAGGGAATGATCATCCTGTATCCGAGCCGAGTACCAGTGTTACTTCTGAAGAAGTAAAGATTAAGCAGAAGCATCGTTCAAAGTTATCCATCGATCCATATCGTTCGAAGGTCCCAGGTCGTGAAAGTATGGTGGCTCATTTCTCAGGATCTAGATCTGATCTGTCTCAACTTTCCCAACTGAGTCCGCCTGTAAGTCCGAAAGAAGCAGAGCGACCATTTTTCAATGATACCCCGGTTTTGGAACCATCTATTTTCGGACAGATTTCTCCGCAACGCGCTGCAGAAGCCCATCCAGGTGAAAGGGTTATGCCTTATAAAATGGTACGAGCTTCAACATCTGTGATAGCGCCTCCGAAAAAGAATCGATTCTCGGGAATTAGTGGCTTCTTCAGTCGATCGGCTCACCTATCATTGAAATCCGAGTCCAAAACAGAACGAGGTGGACATTTCCGTCAACGTCACGGATCTGATCCTCAAGCTCAACCTGTCAGGCCTCTCACCCAAGCATCTCAATCCCGTGTCTTCTTGACCAAGCTCACATCTGTTTCTGAAAATTCACGATCGGATAGCCAACCTCATCAGCCGCCTATATCAAGGTTGTTAAGCGGTTTAAAATCCAAACGATCGAATCTCGATCGTGATCGTGATCGTGACGATTCCCGTTCTCAACCATCACCACGACCCCATCAAATACCCGCTTCTCGAACATATTCCGATCTCCAAGAAGACCATATCCCCACACCTGAACCATCCCCTCTTCGTCCAGACACCATATCTTCCGAACGCGGCCGCGGTATCTCAAGACCGATCTTTGAAGAACCTAAATATGATAGTGTCCCCATACCTAGTGGATATGCTTTAGTGCACAGTGAGGGGGGAATCACCGTCCCTTCAGCTTACGATCCCAAAGGACTTAATCGTCTGCAGCCTTCTCCACAATTCATCCACTCCCCCACCTTCTCTTCTCGAATGCATTCGCATTCGCAACCATCTCCCGTATCTCCATTCCCTCCACCCACACCCGCAAAACCTTCTCCTTCATCCCTCGGTCCTGTATCCCCAGGCCAGCCGTCACCTTCCTCTCGAGGCCCGCTATCCCCAGGCACACGTCCTTCTCCCTCCCGACCAACACATATCCCCATCATTGCACACCAACGCCCCAGACCCACCCACCAACCGCTCGCCTCCCTCTCCCGTCCTCTTGAAAACTACGAATCCTATATCAACCGTCCAATAATCGCCGCCCGTCGACCTTCCCATAACGATTTACTTGCTCGTTCACCGGCCCGCTCTCCCGTAGATCAACAAAGACCTTATCAGATCTCTCTTCCTGATAATGGGTCTCCGCCTCCTTCTGAGGGCTCTGCTGGTGAAGAAGGGGCAGAGCTGGAGCAAGAGAAGAGGGATTCGGGGAATTCTGCTGCTAAGGATTTCAGACCCCCACCGATTAAAAAGGACTGTCCTGTTTTGGGATATAACTCTGGGACTGGGACTGGGAATGGTCCGCTTTCTCCCTCTTTGCAAAACCAAGGGAGAGGATTGAGAAATAGTCCCATAAACCCCTCTTTCCACCCCAGACAACTCCCAATTCCAAGAACACAATCCCCTCCACCTCCTACTTCACATCAGCAACAGCAAATACAAGTCGCTCCTTCACTAGAACGCATGGCTTCTATATCGGAAAAACAGCGATTAGTACAACAAGAACAAGAACGTCTTGCTTTTCTCCGCTCAAACCCTTCTCATCCCCTTCACCATACCCTTTCTTCCCATACTCTCTCTCAACACACTCTCCATCATACCCTCTCTTCCCATACTCTCAACCACCAATCTTCAACCATCGGAATGGGAATAGGAAGTAATAGACATAATCCGCTTTTACTCCCAGAAATCAGGGATTCCATTTATGATCCGCCGAGTCCACCTCCGAAATATGCGGAGGCGAACATGGGAACGGTGACGAGTGAGAGTCGGTTTGCGGATGCGGTACTCAACGAGACGAGGCTTGAACGCCCGCCGACTTTGAATAGATCGCCTTCGGCCCATTTACCGATTAATAGGGAGGGGTATGAAGATTATGGGGATGAGAAGAGGGGTTTATATGAAGACCTAGCAGCGAATGGTTTGAGGGAACGGGAAGAAGAGGAGATTCGGCAGAGAGGGAGTCACAATCAGCATTTAACATCTGCAGTTTCTGAAGATCGGAGTGTGAATAGTCAACCAAGCCCAACTTATACAGCAGGAACTTTCCACTCCAATAATACCGCGTCGACTTCTCACAACTCTCACACTTACGAAAGAGGAGGCGGCAGGAAGCAAGATTTAAATAGAGAGAGAGAGAGAATGAGGGATTCTGGTGCTTCTTCTGGTGTCTTGGGGGGATCGAACTCTGCGAATGAGAATGCTAATAGGAGGATTAACGATGACGGGCGGGCACGAAACAACAGAGGCTCAAATACTTCTTCTTCCGCGTCTGAAGGTCTTTATGACGCTTCTCCTGTTCATACTTTACCTTCTTCCTCTTCTCATCCCCCACCACACGAAGAAAAAATTGCCTACAACACATCCGAAAAAATCACTCTCTCGCATAAAGGTGGAGAGGAAAATGGTATTTATGAAGGTGGTGAAGGGGAAAGTGATGGGGACAGTGATGGGGAAGGGAAAGATGGGAATAAAGGGGGAGGGAAGGTGGTCATGCAGGCTGTTAGTTATCCCGGTATGGAGTGGAACCCATTTGGGGAGTTGGGAGAAGAGGGATGGGTTGAGGATTATGTTGTTTGAGTTCTTGTTTAGGGGAAGAATCAATAGTAAGGGGTGTAATCAAAGAGATATACAACAAGAGGATCTTGGGAAAATATTGTATATATTTATCTTCGCTTTAATGTAACGTATACAGCTTACAATAGCTTTTTTAATTACGAGAATAATTACTTTGTATATTTAAATTATAAGTTTCAAGATAGCTAACGTATTAAAATCGCTTTTATAAAACCAGAGCCCCGACTATATCTTAGACCATACCTTAAGTATGATCCACAATCACTAAGTTCTGTGAATACTCCCCGTAGGCACCACTCGTGTGCCGTTAGAGGCTCTGCTGCGGATTGTCCATTGCAGAATGTTAGTAATATTTTTTATGTTGATTATAATAGTCGGAGACATTATAATTTCTTTATATAAGGATAAACTAAAGATATTTATAAGCTTTACAAGCTCCTTTCGTTCTACTCTTTAGTTTATGTGGCGGGCCTAATAAAACTAATGATCAAAAATAAGGTTTAAAAAAAAATAATAAGAACAAAGTAACGGCGAGTAATTTACGCAAAGAGATACAGTTATTAGACAAAGCAGATATCTCTCAATCAATCCAGAAGATTCAACCCTGCCTGTTCACTTGGTCAATATTTGTTAGAATCGATAGTTAGTTAGTATCTGAAAGGCTTTCTATTGCTCAATACTAATATGTCCGTCCTACTGCACTGCACTGCACTGCCTCTCCTAGAGCTTATTGTAACTTCTACTCCCTTCCCTTGGGGCATGTTTCCCGGCGGTTGGACTGGACAATTCAAAAATACCTTCTTTACAACATTCCCCCCAATTTCGTTCTTTACATACTAAGCTCTCCTTTAAATCTAGCATTCATTTCCAGGTATGGTGAAATAGGTACGGCTGAGTATATCATTACAAATTATGCAGAGATTAAACTGTTGCAAACTGTTGATGTTGTTGAATTTTTGAGTATTCAGGGGTGGAAAGACAATTGTGTTGATATAAAGAGTCTAGAAGATGATCTATTGCCATATTTCAAAGTCCACGCCTTGTTTATTTGCTATGTAGAATGCACTTGCTATTTAAGCGCGTTTTTCCCCATCTGAGCCTAAAACCTTTTCCTGCAAAATAAAGGTACACGACAATGATTTCATAGAACCTGGAAACGATCCCCATGCCTCTACCACCTTCTCAAGATGTATTTTCGCAAGCTTCGATGCGGGAAGGAATTCAACCGCATCAGTGGGCACGAGTTTCCCACAGAATCGAACATGGGATATTTGGCTATCGATGGAACCAGTGGATGATATGTATATACCTTTGTTTGGATCAGCTCAGCACATTCAGAACTTGAAAAGTTAGCACACATACCAAGAACACCTAGAGCCTTCAGTTCAACAGTGACTTTCGCGCCGGCTTCTTCCTCCTGAATTTCGGATGACAGTACAGCAGCTGCTCCAGTCATTTTATCCACCAAACCAATCACGGCAATCTCAGCTTTCCTTATTCCTGGGCAAAGGGATACGCAATCTAGCGGATATGCGCTCAAGATATCATATCCTTTAACTCCTAGCCCCAGTAGCATTAAGGAATCCACATCCTTCGGACATTCAGGATCGCTGATTTTGCCAGACATGTAAGAGCGGACGATGTACTTTCTTGCAGGATCGAGGTTTTCAAAATCTTTCAAGGCGACTAATTCCGTGAATGGCTGTTCTGTGATATTGAAGATCCCTAAGATGGACACCTCGGTGTCCCTCGTCCTTGTGATAACTTTCAAGAGCCTCTGCTCGTGGTTGCCGGCGTACACGTACGCTGATCTCGCTACTTCGGGACGAAGTATTATCCTCTCTCCTTTAATGTTTATTGCTGTCATTTGCTCGATCAGGCCTAAATCATGTTGTCCGGGTATGTCCGTGAAGTATATCGGCCCTCCAGATACACATCGAGCTGCTGCATGGAACCCCGAGTATTCATGGCTCGTCTGAAACATATCCCAATCGGGCAAAATATTCAAGTAACGTGTGAATATAGCGTTGTGGGCATTTACAAATATGTGCCAAGGATGGCTCTGAGGTTCGTCTGGAAAAAAATCGTTTGAATTTCGAAAAAGCTGCTGTGGGGAAGAAGAGGGAATGAAGTAATACGAGGAGAAAAGTACTTGAGGAATTTGTGACATGCAGGATATGGCTTTATAGGCGAAGTGCTTTTTGGTAGAGGTCTGGAAGGCATCGTGGTAGGAGGATATCAGACTGCGGCGGGCAGGAGCTGTAAGGAGCCCATCGAGCATGGATTGAGTGTCAGTTTTAACGAAGTCAATGCCACAGGATGATAGAAACCTAAAATGTTAGAATATTTCTCTGGGGAGAAAGGTGCCATACCTGTAGAAGTCATCGTAGAATTTGAAGACATTTTCTTTTTCAACCACTTCGCAGCTCATCGTAAAGAACCCGCTGTCCTGGAATTCCATGACGCCGGTTTTGTAATGCTTGCTAATATCGCCATTTGGAGAAATGCCGTTCCAATAACCCAGAATTCCGTGCCAGAGAGCTATCTGCTTTATCCACGGATAAGTCGCCTTGATCTTACTGACCGTCTGTTTGAGTCCAAGAGGAAACACTCGCTTTTCTGCCTCAAAACTAACCCAGCGGTTGTACCTCCAATCATGGCCAAAATCATCGACAGACTGCCACCCATCATCAATAATAAGTGTAGAGAATCTAAGCCCCTTCGTGGACATTGCTTCGAGCCCGTCAATGAGCGACTTGTCAGTTATGGACTTGCCAATACCATTCCATGTGCAATACGAAAGCTGGTCATACCACTCCTCGAGAGACTGAGGTGTGGGGTATTGTTCCTCGATGGCTCTCTCCAGCGATGACTTCTCGATTCTTTCAGCGATTGTGATTCGCGCTTGAAGCATGACGGCTTGGTGGGCACTCTCGAAGCTCTTTCCTACAGCTGCCAGTATAATCGATGTATTTTCCTCTAGTTTATCATTCTTGCCGAACATGATCACTTTTCCATCCAGATCCGATTTGAACAGTGTCAAGACATCATTGAAACTCAATGCAAGAAATACCAGGTGCAGTCCATTCAGTTGTAGGAAAGAAACTAGAATTGCATCTTGCTCGATATTGAACTTGCCGACTCCCTGCCGAGGACAAAGAAATTGAAAACTCTCCCGAACCAATGCAAACCACCTTGAAATATGTGTGGGAAGGCCAATACTGACTTGTTGGGTACTTGGAACATTGCCTTTCGCCCCTTCCATAGTACGGGATATGGTCCATACTGCTGATTCTGAGGAATTAACTCTACATGGAGAAAGGGAAAGAGAGGGATCCAGGTCTTTGAAATAATGGAAGATCGAGGTGGGAATCGGTTCGTTGCGTTGGAAGATAACTTCGGCATCTCCTATAGTAGAACTTCCATTACCCCATTGCCATTTCCCACCATGCGATCGATACTTTACTGCAAAATGAATTGTTGTTTCGCGATACCGTTGGTGTAGGAGGCCTGTAAAGGAGGTAATGTAAGGCTTATTAGGTAATTCGGTGAACTAAGGACAGTTAATGAAAGAACTCCCGGATCGATAGAAATCGAGCTTGTACTGAACTACACTTTCGGTCGGTCTGGTCAAGATCCAGTTGCATCCACGGCTCATCCTTTCCCCTTTCATGCCAGAGAGCCACATCCCACTTCTGCTGAAAATCGGATAGTATGACGACCTTGACAATGACCTGGCGTTGTGTTAATGTAACAGTTCTCGATTGGGAATTGGAGGAATACATCTTCGCCTGCTACAACTGTCGTTTGACCTAGAAGAGGGTCGCAGACTACCTCAGTTGACATGTTCATGTCCGTACTGTGAGCAGATGTGAGCATTGGTGTTAATCATGAGGGGAAAAGACATGGTAGAGACCCACCGCCTTCGGTAACACCCCTTTAGATTGTCACAACCAACTGCAATAATTTATAAGTTAACAATACGACTGATGTTCAAAATGTGGGAACTCGCACTGTAGACCTCTGTGGAGATGATGCTTTTAAGTAGCTGCCTCCTTAGCTCGCCAGATTAATCGCCATCATACGCAAAAGGTTCTATTTATAAGTTGATGAATATTAAAAAGCAAAAAGAAAGTGAGAATCTCTAAATATCCTCCAAATTGAACGGCACATTATCCTCCTTTATGCTTAAGCGCACTATAAAGGCTTAGTCATCTTCAAGCTCTGATTGGCTGAAATACGCTGTAGTCTCTTGACTTTGGACTGAGTTCTTCGTACTCACCTTCCAACGCCTGAGGTTGTTCACGTGAATGGGAATAGATGTAAAGTTGTTTGAGGTTAGTGAGGTCGGAAATCTTAAATATCTCAAGAACCAATCTCTTAATTAAAAATCCAAATGGATAGATTGATTTCGAATAGGTCAAGGTAGGTTTCAATCGAAGGAATAATATTTTTACCGTGTGGTTGTTGAGTAATAGAAGAATTTCGAGTTTGTAACGCGGTTTGCAGACCGAAGGTTTTGTGCTGGCTGCGATGTGCAACAAAACTTTTTTTGCAGCCTGAGGCTCTTCACGTGATTGGAAAATAGATAATTCCAGGTGAAGCTTTTTAAGAGTAGTTAGGTTAAGAATCTCAAATATCTCAAGAACCAATCCCTTAAATAAAAAATCCAAATAGACAGATCGGTTTCAAATAGGTTAGAGTAGGTTTTGATCGAAGGAATAATCTTTCTACCGTGTGGTTGTTGAAGAATAGAAGGATTTTGGGTTTGCGACGTGTTTTGCAGACCGAAGGTTTTGTGCAGGCTGCGATATGCAACAAAAACGTTTGGGCGTCATGAGGCTGTTCACGTGAATGGGAATGAATGGGGAAGTTGTCTAAGGTGAGTTGGTTTGAGTAACTCGTTGAGTTCGTCCTCTATTAACCTAGGAATTCTTCAGCGACAATGCCTATATTAGCTGAATGTAAGCTCATAACAAGTAGTAACTCTCTACTCATTTCCAAGCCGTGAGCCTCGACCTCGACCTCGACCTAAGCACGAGCTGATGGCTCACCGAAGCCCCTTAAATCTTTCCTGCGATATCATAGACCTGACCTAAGCCTAAACGAAGCCTCAAACACCATGTCAGAATATCTCCTTACATCCAACCCGACCTGATGTGAACCGGACCTCAGCACTCAAAAATAGGATAAGACCTAAAGCCTAGCTCAGCTCGCTATCCATATGAGGTAGACCACACCGCAATATATTAATTGATAAGGAGTTAAGTGAAGAGTGACAGGTAAGGTACAGCAGACAGCTCGGAATCATCACCTACGTACAGCGTAGTCACTCATAGAACAATCACTACCATAGAGAAGACCCCCCCCCCCCCCCAGCCAGTAGTTATTCTCACGTGCCGGGAAAGCTGCTAGGCAGACTACACGTGTGCTTGGCCAGGCAAATGTGACCCGAAGATCTATCTGCAGTGATTAGACAGCAGTAAGCAATGAAAGTTCAGATTGCGAGTATTTTTTCTTGGAATAGAAAATAGCTAAGGAAAATAATATCTGCGTGATTAAAAAGTTAGCCGGTCAAGTCAGGACAAGGTAAATCAGTTAAAAAGCTTCAATACCAGTCATCAATCCAGTCAGCGATTTGAGGTCTAGCAACTAATAACTCACTCACTCACTCACTTACTTACTTACTCACTGAACAGACCTACTTATCGCAACCAATAATCCGCGACCAAACCTTGCGACCAAATGAAAGCAAATGAACCTCAACTGAAAGCGAACTTCAAAGTCCAAGGCTCAACAACAGAGCAACCTAGTCTGTCAACTAACTAGTCAATAACTTGTATCTATATCTAATATCCAATGTCCACTTCAATCTATTAACTAGGAAGTAGGCAGCACATATTAACACCTCATCCACCTCACTCGAATGGGAAGGAAATAGATAGAAAGGAGCCTGATTTGTAACTTTACACAACACTAAAATGAGAATTAACTCTTCGCTAATCAATATGGAATAGACAAAAAAAAGATATTCAAGAGTGCATGGTTAGGCAAGGAAAGGAAAAGGGGGAAAATGGATAAGGCCCCCAAAAACATCAGTGCTATTTCCTTCTTTCCTCCTTTGAACTTTCTGTATCTATCTATTTATGTACTCACCCCCTCCCCCCCCGTTCCCCCATTTCCATCTCTTCCGCCTTTATCCTCTCCTCCCCAAGACTTCCCCCTTCCACAACACTACCACCTATCCCAATCATCATCCTTCTTATCCGCCTTCTTCACCGCACTCGTCCCAATCGCACTACTTCCCCCACCTCCTCTCCTACTACCCGAATCTGCAAAGCTATCCCAAAAATCCTTCCTACTCTCATCCAACGGTCTAACACTTGAATACTCCCCTCCACTGTCACCAGCATTCCCCTCCACAAAACGATTAAACCCGTCTGCTGCATTTTTAGCTCCCGCTTGGGCATTTTTGGCGACTTGGGCTGCTGTGAGACGGGCTTGTGTTGCGAGGTCCGTTTCTGCTATCTTTTTGATTTTATAATATTAAATTAGATGAGTTCGGACTTTTGGGTGGATGGAATAAAATTTAAGATGAGGAAAGTCAACGGGGGAGAAATGGAAAAGGAGCAATAAAGGGGAATAAAGAGAGCAAAGAAAAGAGGGGGAAAATACCTTCTGAGCAGTAGGTTGTATATACCCCTCGTGAACCGACTTCGCCGTCTTCCCCACCGTCGTCGTAAACCATCCAAACCCCTTCGTCAATGCAGCCACAGGATCTCTCTGCAAATCATCCAAACCGGGTAATCTTGCCTCCTCCTTCCCCCCCTTTCCCACATTATCTAGAATCGGCCCACCACTGCCAAAACCCGCATATTTGCCTCCTTGAGAAGGAGGTAAATCTGATGAACGAGAGGCGTTGGCGGCTCCTAAACCGGCAAAGTAGCGGTCGTCGACTTTGGCTTTTCCGGAGGGTTGAGAGAGGCTAGGTGAGGAGGTGCGCGGGATTTGGAAACGGGAGGGTTGAGTCGAGGAAGCATTGGTGGTTGTTGGGAAGGAATTGGATGAGGGAGCGGTTTTGATTGAAGGGATGTACTCGCGTTTTTCAATTTTAGCTGTCAATCGTTCTTTGTATTCTTCTCCTACCTCGCCCGAATATCTTTCTGCGATTGTGGCGTCGTCCCAACTATTTTCCAGTCAGGCTACATCCATCTATCCATCCATCCATTCTATCCCCTCGACCCGGCCCCCGAAAGAAAGGGAAAGAAAACAACCCACCCAACACCCCCCAAAACACTCCTCTCATCCTCATCAAAAAAAGCCCTCCAAACGATATTCCCACCCTCCCTCATGCGCTCAATCTCCAACGCTTTAAACGCATCCATCGTAATACTCCTCACAAAACTGATATGGACCCCTAACCCCCGATGTACACCTGCGCAAGAGAGACAAATGAAGACGCCAAATTTAGGGGATGCCCATTGAGGGGAGGGAGCGCCGCAGTCGGCGCAGCGGTCGTTGCCATTGCTTTTTTGGATTTCGAGAAGCTATGGGAGTTAGTGCTGTGTCTGGAGGTGTAGAGAGAGAGGGGGATGTTGAGAGGAGGAAGTGATGGGTACCTTTGATCGTGTCTCTGGATCTACTTCCCACATTGCTTTGGAAGACATTGTGTCTCAATTATCCCCCTTGGAACGTAATCTGTCGCACAAGAAATCCGGCGATCCAGTCCAACTCCCCAACTTGAATGCAGAGTACGATTGACAAAAAGTTTAGAAGAGTGTCGAAGTCAAGACAAGTACTAATCTAGTAGGGATTTGATGAAGCCCTTTGCACCAATGGATAAGGCTTGTCACTGCGAGGCTGAGATTTGGCGGGAACCCACCCAAGAAGTCACACTGCACATTCAGTCCGATGATGATAATTGCCCATTGCCTATCGATAAATGATGAGACTATCACTAATAAATAACTTTTCCATTCCCATCCCATCCCAAGAGAGCACATCAGAAAAGAAAATCTAGTGTACAGCCCTGAGAGTGCCAGAGAAATGGTAATAAGACATTTTTGCATGAAAGAGTCATCGAGAACTACGAACCCTGCCCGATTAGAAAGGTTGATTTGTCAAAAAGAAAAGAGCCTGTGACCGCAAATCTATGAGACACCATCAACTATACTCGCCGAGAGGACACGTGCTCCACCTAAAAGAAAGTCGTCAGAAACTGAGTCAAGTCCGCGAAGAACAAAGCCAGTTTCTATTCCGGTGCCTACCAAAGCGCCGAGACAATGGCCCAAAAGCAACGCATAGCAATGCAAATGTGAACTATCTGCCTTTGTAGCAACCCCCATCATACAAATAATACATCGCCTACTGCTTAAGCAGCAGTCGTCTCAGTGGTACCGTTGGTAGACTCAGCGATCTCGCCAGCTGATGCATTAACGTCATCATCGGTCTTGTCTGGGCTGTCGATTGCGACCTTGACAGCAATCTCACGGCCTTCAATCTCCTTGCCGTTCATCTCGCTCACAGCCTTTTGTTGTTGCTCCTCGGAGGCAAGAGTGACGAAGCCGAAGCCACGACCTTTGCGAGGTTCACCGCGAGCTTGAAGCTTCTTAACCATGAAGCGCGGGATTGGGCGAAGGGCGATCTTGGCAGAAACCGGCTCATAAGCACCGAAAAGTTCCTTGAGCTGTACGAGATGTTAATGGATGATGCAGCAGATGGGTAACCAGGCGATGCGTACCTTCTCTTCTGCGAGATCATAAGGAAGGTTAGCAACCATGACCTTGTTCTTGGATGGGATACCATCAGCAGGTGGGCCACGTTCACGACGCTCACGAGGAGTACGCTCGGTCTTGGGTTTGACCTCCTTCTCCGTTGTAGTTTGATTCGTGGTTTCGGTCAAAGGGAGGACATCGCCGGAAGGAACAGTGGCTTCGATGGTAGCAGCACCTTCCTCAGGACGCTATCAACAATCAGTAAGGGTTGGTGTAACGCAGAAGTTGTTGAGACTTACAGGAACACGTCCACCTCGGGCACCACGTCCACGACCACGACCACGACCTCGGCCAGAAGGTCGACGGCGGCCACTTTCGCCTCCAGAGGCGCCCTCACCGCCGCTAGCAGCGCCTTCAGCCTTCTCACCCGTAGCCTCAGGCTTGCGAGCGAGTTGGACCGAAACCTTGCGTTCAAGAATCTCCTTGCCGGAAAGTTCAGAGATGGCACGCTCGGCTTCACTGGGTGTGGAAAGATCAACGAAGGCATAGCCGACTGGGCGATCGGTGCGTGGGTTCTTGGGAATCGAGGTTGACTCACTGCCGAAACAGGAAGGTTAGCTTGTGGTCTTTTTATCTTGAGTGACGTAATCATGACTGGGGATGATGTGCTGCAGAAGCTGAGGAGTTGTGATGGAATGAGAAAGACGAGAAAAATGGAGATCTCAGCAGTCCTCGGGGTCACGCTGGGAGGCAAACCAAAATGAGAATCAAGAAAGGTGGCGACCTACATTAGGTATCCCTTGAAGAAGGTTTGCAACTCCCCCTCGGTGGTCGCATATGCGAGATTACCGATGTAGAGTCTTCTTCCCTCTGCTGCGCTGGCCAAGACTGCCTCATTATGGGCTGCGGAGGTAGTCTTATCGGTGGCTTCAGGCTTGTCAGAGATGGATGTTTTGCCCAGAGCGGCAGTAACGTCGTTGATGGCGTCAGTAACTTTTTCCACGATAGCAGACATGATGATTGATTTAGTTGTTGATGTGGTTTGGGTTGAGACTGAGAATGGAACTTGATGTGTAGAAAAACGGTCGACGTCCGCTGAGTGTTGATGAAACTCCTGAACAAATTTGGGGGGGGGGGGGGGATAAGGGTAGCTAGGTGCCCTAGAGGTCTGGTTTGAAAGGTGGGGATTGGGGGGAGAGGAAGTGTGAGATTTGAAAGAACTTCTGATCGGTATCTTGTTGTGATGTGGAGAGGAGGAAGAAAGGGATTGTCGAGAAGGCGCACAGGTGCGAAATATATCAGAATTCCAGCGCAGCCGCACTTGCTTAGCGAGATGCGCCGTTACCGCATCGGGAATTATTAGCGTGAGTCTTTTGGGGAAGAGCGATCAAGGGTTGAATTGAATTTTATTACTTCACTGGGGGGAAAGAAAAGGAGAGAGAGAGAGAGAGGGAGAGAGCATGGACAAATTTCATATGGGGAAGGGATTACAAATGCAGGACGTCAATATACATTATTTATGATATTTATGATATTTATGATATTTATGATATTTATGATAGTTATGATATCTTCAACGATTCCTTCCACGCTGCATCACGCAAATTTGTCCATTTTACCTGGGGTACCACACAGTTCTCGAGGCTGCAGCAAAATGCAGCAATCACCAATGATATGGCTATACGCCAATGAGAACGGACAGACTGCTTGTTTTGCTACGTCACACACTCACCGACCGACTCATGATCGGGGAAGAGTCATCCAGCAGCAAAGGCTATGTTGCGGAAGAGCTTTCTATGGGTTGTATGATAGCAAACACGACGATCTCGGGCCATCTTCGAAACCCAATCATACCAGGCCGATGCTTGATGGGGCGGAGATTTGAAATGAAAGGCAAAAAGGCAAAAGGGTGAGTGATCTCGTGACTTCATAGAAATTGGTATGGCTTGCTTGTACGACTGCAATCCCCATCCACAACTTCCTCGTTGCTGCAAGAATCGAAAAGGTTCAACATGGCAACGCCCAATGGCCAGCGACATGATAGAACCGCTCTCATGCTCTATGGCACCGAAACGGGAAACAGTCAGGACGTCGCTGAAGAGCTGGGACGAATGGCTGAGAGACTTCATTTCAAGACCCAGGTCGTCGAGATGGATCTCGTTGAAATTGTATGTCCTCCCCCCTGATCCAGGAAAGGGGCGTCGTACTCACTCAGTCTCTTTTGTTCTCCTCATCATAGAGGGAATTATTGAAATATACCGTGGTTATCTTTGTAATCTCGACCACCGGTCAGGGGGAATTACCAAAGAATGCTCGCAGATTTTGGAAGAGTCTGCTGAGGAAGCGTTTGCCTCCTGGATGCCTGGATCACGTGCATTTTACGACTTTTGGAGTTGGTGATAGTTCATATCCGCAGTATGTCGAAAGAACCATTTCTTTCAATGAGTGCTGTCAACCCCATTGCTAATATGCATAAGATTCAATTGGGCCGCCCGTAAATTGCACAAACGTCTTGCGCAACTCGGTGCAAAAGAAGTATATCCTCGTGGCGAGGGAGACGAACAGCATCACGACGGGTCAGTGTTTTTACATCATTCACAATCATGCCTTTGATCCATCCATTGCTTCATGAACATTGAACCGTGCACCATGAACCACTAAATCTCATCTTTTGCAGAATTGATGGAATTTTTCTTTCATGGTCTGTTGACCTTCAAAAGCACCTTCTTTCTTCATACCCGCTACCTGACGGCCTGAACCCAATTCCATCCGATGTGCTTCTCCCACCAAAATACACTCTCGGACTGCTCGAACACATTGCCATTCCATGTAGCGTGGCCGGGGATGTTGAAAAGCATCTGTCTTCAACCCAAACAGCAAACAACAGCAGCCAAACGTCGTTATCAAACAACCACACAACACCAGAAGATCCACACCACACAACACCAGAAGATCCACACCACACAACACCAGAAGATTCACACCACACAACACCAGAAGATCCAAACATGATACCATCCATCCCCCCCCCCGAACAGCCAAACATGATGCCACCCATCCTTCCCCTAGAATATCCTCCACTCATCGAGCAGTTGAAAGACTTCTCCGATCCTCTCACAGCTGAGCCGGATGCTGCATCTCCGCCTTCCGATCTACTCCCACTCCCCTCCGCCAGAGTTCACACCTTCAAGCTTGCGGAAAACAAGCGCATGACTCCTCCTTCCCATTGGCAAGATGTCAGACAGCTCACCTTGATCGGCGATTACAACGACCACAGCACATACATGCCCGGCGAAACAGTTTCCATCTACCCCAAAAACTTCCCTGAAGATGTCGATGGCCTCATCGACCTCATGGGATGGAAAGACATTGCCGACACCCCTTTACAGTTCGGAGCCCAAAGTCCAGACTATTTCGGAGCAGAGAATCTCATCCCCACCACCCCTCCAGGACTCTACCCTCTCCACAGCTCTACCCTCCGTGATCTCCTTATCCACAATCTCGACATCACCGCCATCCCCAAACGACATTTCTTCGAACAAATGGCCCACCACACCACCAACGAAACACACAAAGAACGACTGCTCGAATTTGCCAACCCAGTCTTCTACGACGAATTCTGCGACTACACGACCCGCCCCCGCCGCAGCATGCTCGAAGTCCTCCACGACTTCCCCTCCGTCAAACTGCCCTGGCAATTCGCCATGACCGTCTTTCCCGTGATCCGCCCCCGCCAGTTCAGCATCTGTTCCGGCGGCACCCTCAAAGACGTACCCATGCGCAAAAACGCCATTAAAATTCAACTCCTCGTCGCCATCGTCAAATATAACACGGTACTCAAAAAAGTCCGCAATGGTCTCTGTTCCCGCTACATCGCTTCCCTTCGACCAGGCACTCCCATTCGATTCGCTATTAATGACGACAACATGTTCTACCAAGCTGCTGTTGTCAATCCACACGCACCCATCCTCTGTATCGCGGCTGGCACAGGAATTGCTCCCGTCCGCTCACTAATCTGGGAACGAGCTCGAGACCGAGACGGAGCAAATGAACAAGCCATTGGCGAAAGCGTCCTAATCTTCGGTTCTCGAAACCGGAATGCGGATTTCTTCTACGGCTCAGAATGGTCGTTCGATTCTCTCAAAACTAAATTACATACTGCGTTTTCGAGGGATCAGAAAGAGAAAGTGTATGTGCAGGATGTTATTCGGAGGGAGGCAAAGATGGTGTATCGGATGATTGAGGAGGGAGCGGTGATTTTTGTGTGTGGTAGTTCGGGAGCGATGCCAAAGGCTGTGAGAGAAGCGCTTCTGCATGTTATTCAGCAGGAGGTGAGGACATGGGATAGGGAGGGGGCGGAGAAAGTTCTGAGACAGATGGAGATCCAGATGAAGTACATTCAGGAAACTTGGTGAGACGGGCATTTAGGGTGAGGGGAGGGGAGGACGGGGTGTAGAACTAGCTAGGCATAGAGACTCGATGAATTATGACGATCCTTTTTTGATCATACGAGGCCTAGTTGTGCACAGAAAAACCAAATCCCTCAACCTGTCTCCTTTTCTTTAATACCTTAAACCAAATACTCGATGAAAATCACAACTTCCATCTCTCATCTCATTGTTCTCCATCCCCCAACCCAACTTCGCCAAGCTAATAAGCCAACCCCCACTTTTCCTCACCTCACCTCTTTGACCAACAACGGTTTTCAATTCTCCCCCTCTTTTCTTCCTTCCTTTTACCTCCCGCTCTTTCTGAACTATTTGGTAAGAATAGAGGAAGTCAAAATATGGGAAGAAATGATTCGTAGAGGGAAGGATAAAGAGAAGGATAAAAGTTGGCTTGGATGGGAAGAAGACCAAAATAGTGTTGCAAGCGCAAACGTACCGTGCCAAGCACGAGTGAGGCACATACATCGGTCTTTACACGCTGCATATGATACACCTCAAAACATCACGAAAGGCTTGTGGGTGATAATGATCGATCCACTGAGAAACGGGTGTGGCTTCCTTCCCCCTGGGGTGCTCGTTTTCATCTTCTAACTCAACAGTGCGTTCATGACTGGGTTATTTCGTGGACAGTCTGTGTCAGATATGCATAGATCTGTTAAACTTTCTCTAAAGTCAGATTTCATTCCCTTCCACAGTTGTGATGTTATTTTCAAGCTCTCACATCTACTGCCTCCACAGTTGGACACATCTGTCATGATGGCGACTCCGAGTTGTTTCTACCCAAGGACACATGTGGAAGGAATGGTCTCGTTCCTCAAGCCTGGTATTCCTACTTCGGGTTTAGGTTTGGTGGAGATTTCTTTTGATCTTGAAAAAGAGCAGCAAACTCATGCCCATTATTTCCTTCCATTCAACTACCTTTTCTCCAACGCCTCAATTCTTCAAATGTGTCTAATTAGCATTTTACTCTATTCCATCGCAACACTTATCAATCCCTGAGCGGAAGTTGGTACTAAGTAACCCACCTCGCGAAGCCTTCATTTTCGAACCTTCGCTCGCAAGAACGAACACATGTGACTTTAATCCTATCTAGGCCTCGACCGCCAACATCTCTCCAATTCATCAACAACATCCCCATAAAATCCTCATGGCATCACAGTATGCATTTTATGCAAAGCATACATGCCGATTCCTCGCGTTTGGATCTGACGTTGGTATCCCAGAGGATGCGGCTGCATCGTGGTCGCTTTCGAACCAACAGGCCTATTTTCCTTCTTCACAATTAAAATGACCTCTTACCTCTCTCTCTTGTTAGTTTCAAGTTTGCGTAATTTTAAAAATTCATGTTCGTCACAGTCCATAGATTCGGAGACAGACCACACACATCTCTCTTCGCCATCCCTCAACAATTTTACCCCTTTATTCAAAAATGAACAACGCTCCCTTCTCACCTATCTCCGGCCCCAACCTCACACACTTCTATCTCTTCCCCCTCTTTCCCCCGGAGCTCCGCCTTCAAATATGGGAACTGGCTTTGCCACGCTCTCGCGCCCTCAAAGTAGCCGTTGACATTTTCGACAGAACTAAAATCTCTATTATTGGTCCTTTTTCTTCCATTCCCTCGATTCTGCATATTTGTGCGGAATCGCGCGCGTTTGGGCTGGCGAAACTGAGGTGTGGTTTTGGTTCGGAGGCGGGCTGTCTTTGTTTGGGCAGTGGTGATGTGAGGAATAATGAGGGGAACGGAAAAGGATTTTACTGGAATCCTACAGTCGACATGATATACTTCACCCCTTCCACATCTTGGACAAACGGGAATCTCTCCTCTTATCTCTTCACTTCCATTTCCTCTTCCACATCCACCTCCCTCCCTCCCCCAAAACAAAACTCAAGCACCGGAATCAGACCGCTCATTCGACATCTAGCTCTCCCGCTAAATCTATGGTTACTCGAAGGGTTGTGTGGTAATGAGAAGGTGGAAGAGAGATGGATGTTAGAATGGTTACGGAGATTTGAGAATTTAGAAACATTGACGTTGTTGTGGGAGCCGTATGATCAATGGTTGGGCGATGAAGATGAGGATGGGAAGGGGGATACAATGCCTGTTTTTTATGAGCCGCTTGATGTGCCGATTCGGGGGCTTCATTTGGCCTCCCCTTCTCAAATTGAGGCTTCGGTTTCTTCCGCCCTTGCTGATTATTACCGCGGCCCCGAAAGAAAATTTCAGGGTGAAGAGGGGAAGGAAGGGGAGGAGGGGAAATATTACAAGGGAAATAGGGATAGGGATAGGAAAGTGCCCAAAGTAGAAGTAATGAGTATAGGACATAGAAAGTATAGGAGAAGTGAGGAATGTATTCAGGGGAGGAGTAATCTGGATCGAGAGGATTTGACCGGCATTTTTGAGATAAAGAAGGAGACGAGGGGAGAGAGCAAATTGAGGTGGGCTAGGAGGAGGTGGCCGGCTGAGGTGTATGTTAGGACGGGGTGGAGTATGGTGGGCATTGATGGGGAGGGCGACGTGGTTGGGGGGCCGGGAATGCTGGATGCAGGTGATTTTGGTGTTAGTGGAAGAGGAGAGGAGGAGACGGGAGGGGAAGCGGCAATTTGAATGAAGGAGATGGGGTAAAGAGAAGAAAAGGGAATAGATGGAAGGGAGGAGATTTCAAAATGTTCATCTTCTTTTCAAGGACAACTTAGAGAAAAAGAGAATAGAAAATAAATATATTATGCTTGTATAAATACCACTAACTAAGCTAAAAAAGGTCCCCGTTTTCCTCACTTGTGTTTGCATATGACCTAACATCTCCTCAATCCACCAATCTTCTTTCCATCTCGTCTCCCTAAACTTCCCATCTCGCAAGAATAGAATATTCATTTCTTTCTTTCGACTGCTTTGCTCGCTTGTCCAGAAGACGATTCTTTATTTGTGATTGAGGTTAAAAAAAGGAAGGAGACGGAAATGATACATTATTCATACACATCGTTATGGAAAAGCGTCATGTTATGTTGTCCATCCTCACCAAGTGATAAGAAAACGCACTTCGAAAAATCATATACTCGACTCCCGCCACCTACGGCGTATAAGCCGGCAAATCGAATTCCGGCTTCAGGATCTCACTGTATACCGGCGGATCAACGGGATAAACCGAGCCCAGAATATCTTCCACCACTAACCTCTCACAAACCCTTCCATGAACGTCAAAGAATCCAACATGTGGATTAAAGCGTGCCACTCTCTCCAATTCAATAGCATGTGAATGGTGATGCGGACAATTCTCCATGCCCACTAACGCAATCGTCACATAGGCCCATGTCTCGCCCAATAACTCCAATTCAAACTCATCCATATCCATAGCCTCACCATCCAGAAACACGAGAAGGGAGAGTTTCGGCATCCCAGGTGTGGGTTGCCAGCCATATTCAGGATCCAACCTCCCATGACCATACATGCGATTCTGATGCAGGAAATAACATTGTTTAACGGCTTGCCATCCCTGCATAACTTGTGTTCCACCGCCTAGTTCAACTTTAGTTCTCCAATCGCGAGTGAAGTTCGTCGCTGAGAGTTGGCCGATGTAAAACCCATATGAAGAGAATGTTACGGTGTCGATTCCGGTTTGGGAAGGATGTTCTTTTTGGGCGCGGGGTATCATATGATGGAGGACGCGGTGGACGAGATGTTGAACGAGGGAGATGTTGGATGGTTGGTCATGATATCGACGCACTCCGTCTGGGCCGATAACGCCATTATGTGGATTCCAGGTCATAGAGCCGGAAACGTCGATTAAAAGCATGGTTTCGAGATGATCGGTGCCGTGCATGATTCCATCTGCGAGTTCATGTAAAGCTCTTGTTCGGGCTTCGTAGACGGTGTTGGTTACTTGGAAAGAGTATTGTTGAGATTTGATTTGTTTATCGCTGTGAAAGACGTCTCCTGGACTTTGATATGCTGCTAATTTGGTGGCATTGATTGCTTGTTGACGAGCATTTCTCTCATTGCCTCGACGGATAATGGTGTATCTGTCTCGGATAATATTCAGAGGTCTCATGGGAGCATGACGAGATCCATCGGGCATCACCCCATTGTTCAGAAGATAATATAATCTCTTCTCTGCAGGAGTCTCCCAATATGAACCCTCAGAATACTGATATGCTAGCTGTCTTGATTGAACCCATGCTGTGGGAATTGGTTCCATGTAGCCTTTATTTAGATATTTGGCAAAGTCCCTTGGATGTTTCTCACCCAGAGCCTCCCAATGTTCTCGCATACGTGTAGCTATCATATATCGCATCACCATCTCGTAAATCGGTGAACTTGGAGGACCCCATCTCTCTCGCATCAGCGCCGCGGATCTGGAGATTCGTTGGCGAGCTTTTTCTTCTGGGGTTCGCGATTCTCCTACTATCGACGAGAGGAATCCTTTGAAGGCACTAGATTTGCCTATAAAATATTAGTTTCTTCTCCCGCACGAAGGGAAGGATTGCGCACGGATTTCCTGGCCTTGCATTCCACCCTTGTCATCCCCAACTTGCGACAGCGATGCAGCAGCACGTTCGAAGAAACCCAAACTATTTGCGGATGATTGTGGTAAAGCACCCTTTGCAGATTTTATATTTCCATACGGCGCACTAGGGGGGGAAAGATTTGCTGTATTTGGAGAGAAAGACGTCGAAGGTTGCGATTCCGAAGCATCAAGACAAGCCATAACGTGAGCTTCGCGGGCTTCAGGCGTACCTCCAATTCCTTTCGAGGAGAGGGAAATGCGACATATGGGACAGTTATTTTCTTCCATATTTCCTTGCTCAGTATTCAAAGATAGCATTCCAAGCCGTTGGTCTGGTACATTGAAAAGCTGTGCGCCTTTGGAGGGAGAAGAAGCGATGGCAGATTTCCTCTTGTTATTTTCGTCGGCTTGCACGAGCTGATTTTCTATGCAAGTTGCGATATGGGATTCGCTGGCTTCCGGGGATTGTGGTAAGGTGTTGTGGCAAACTGGGCACTTGTCGTCGTCAGCCATTTGCATTGGCGGGGTCGTTGTGTCTCTGTTTTTTAGGTTGCAGGCAATGGAAGTGTTCGAGTAGAAATGTGATCAACGATGAGTTTTGTTTTATAGAGAGGGAATATATCATGGTCGTTGGCTTTTATATAGGCCGTCGGAGCTTATCGTGAGTGAGGCTGAGCAAAAGAGGCATTTAATGAACCGCGATGCGGCTTTATTATAGGGGCTGAGCATGCTAAAGACTTTGCGGGGGAGGGGCTGACAAGCCCTGTAAGAAGCTTAACTTGCAGATCATCGCGGGAAATAGTTTTGCATTTAGACCTTCTATTGGGTCTGGCTCGTCGACCTAGTCCAATTAGGCGTAGGATATCCACAGATATTAGCCACCAAGCTAAAGCTAAAATAGAGCCTTTGCGCAATACGAGTTTTAACCTATTTTGGTCTTTTACCGTGCTAGAAATTGCTTTGTAAGATATTAGTCAGAACCATTGGTATTAGTATTTAAGGCATTTCTATCCATCCATACTTCTCCCAAATAATCATCACACACTACATGGTTGATAACTTAACATTGAGCCTATATAAGAGGATTAGAGAACTCTTTTAACTATCGCTTGGTGGCAATACAGGTCGATGCTTGAGTCTCTGGAGGCTAGGCTTCTACTTAGAATAATACGGCAGTTCTGAATATTTGGGTAGGTATGGTAATAGCTATAGATCCTCCTCGATCTACCGGTTCATATCTGAGATGATTAGCTTCAATTACTTTCATTCGGAGCTTGAAAAAGACAGGGGAAGAAGATGGATTGGTACTGCGAAACACTCACATCTTCATCTTCCATTTTCCTTTCCTTCAGCTTAGACCGTGGAAGAGACGACATGCATTCCAATTTTATAGGGACTAGAAAGTACTTGTACATCCTTCTGACAGGGGAGATTTCTCTTGGAAGTTATCAAGTATCCTCCTTTTCTCTGGTCTCTCAATATAATGCGTAAGTGATGGCGCTTTATAAAAATGGTTTTTGGGCATTTGATGGTTCGTCAATCTATCCAATCTTGTAAATTTCTTCGTTCAATTTGGAAAGGTACAGGCAAATGGTCCCAGTCTGATGCCTTTTGGTGAGCAGGTATCTGAGGTCCTGATTGAGTAGAAGACGACGATTCCGCTTCAGTATTGGACGTACCGATACGGACTGAAGAGTATTTCGAATTCGAGAAGCTTGCGCCACCAGTCTCTGGATAGTGAAAGAATGTTGCCCTGTTAGATCCTTTCAGGTTTTCCTTGCCAGGTAGGCCTGAAATGTGAATTGGATCCTTAGTGCCATCGGCATATTTGGTGGGATGCAGGTTTTCACTACAGGTTAATACCAAATTAAAATCTATGAATTACAATTGAATGCTAAATAACTGTAAGAATATACTTGATGAAACCCTACTTCACCTTCTTTTCCAGTTCTGGATTCGCCCTAACAGCTTGTTCAACGCTGCCACATTCCTTTCCTAATTCTTTATGGTGCCATTAAATATCCATCAGCAAGCGGCTATCATTCTCTCCTGCGGATACCAGGGTTTAGATCCACGCTATTCCTCCAAAACTACTTGTCCTTGCTTTTGAGGTCCCTTCTTTGCTGTCTATCCTACGTCCTCTGCATTCACAGGCATGGATGAATTTGGCAGCTAGACCCAGGTGAGATTGAGACCTGGTTCGAATGTGGCCCAAAGTGTTGTGAATAGCTCAGGCGGAGAAGATGACTCGCTATACTTGCTCACCCCCAAGTAATCCATGCTTGTGAATGCAAAGGACATAGGACAGATTGGTAGGACCAGCCTCAAGAGGTCAGTCGGCGCGATTTATTTCACACTTTGTTTTAGAAGGCCAAGCCGCTTAATTGTGGTTAGGTCCTATGAGTGCATAAACCATGAACCGAGCCGCGGAACCTAGTCACTCTGCATCTATCACGACCTTCCCCTTTCATTCCACGAACGAGGTTGGACCTAAAATCAGGACCTCGGAATCTGGTCTGGAGAGGCAAACTGGAACGTCCTATTCGACTCTTGCTCGGTGTGCGTAAAGGTTTATTAAGGTCTCCGTACAGCGCAAAAACTTGAGCTGCATTCGGGACGAGTACCCAACCCAAAAATCAACCGTACTCATCATGTCGATACCTAAAGCCTTGGTTACTCGTACTCTTCAACTCCTTCGAAAGCCGGCTACTCCAAGAGGGTTCTCACCAAAAATCCTCCCGACTGATGCCCCGATAGAGGAGGAAAGGATTCCTGGCTATGATCCAAAGCGTTTTTTGGCAGTGAACCCAGGCGATCTTCTCAATAATAGATATAAGATTGTGGTGAAGGTTGGATGGGGCACTACTTCCACTGTATGGTTAGCTCAAGACACTCAACGGTATGTGCTAGCCTGGTTAGATGCGTATCCTTATATTTTCACAGATGGTGGTGGAACTCCAACCGTTATGTGACTGTGAAGATTACCGCCTCTGACCGTGTCGATGACGATGCAGCAAAGCACGAGCGGATTATAACCCAACATCTCAAGAAGAATCCATCACATGACGGCTTCCGATTTGTGAGGACAATGCTCGACAATTTCGAAGTCCCAGGGCCAGATGGACCTCACTTATGCCTGGTTTATGAGCCTATGAGAGAGCCCCTCTGGCTATATCAGCGGCGCTGGGAGAACGACCAATTACCTCCTCCGATTTTTAAGATATACTTGAGATTTCTCCTCCGGGGCCTCGATTATCTTCATTCTGAATGTCACATTATCCATACAGGTGAGTTTGAGGCTACGCTTGATGTCAATAGGCTCATTCTATTATAGATCTTAAATTGGACAACATTTTAATGGGATTTGAGCACCCATCTGTGATCGAAGATTTTGTCCAAAAACAAGCTGAACATCCTATGCCTCGAAAGATCAAAGACGGCCGATCGATCTATCTCTCACACAATGATTTCGGGCCACTTAGATCATTTGGTATACTGCCTAAGATAGCGGACTTTGGTTTAGCACAATCAGGAGAGGGTTCGGAGCCTTTAATGCACCCTATTCAGCCGCATCTTTTCCATGCCCCAGAAGTCCTCTTAGGCACGAGCTGGACGTATAGCGCAGATATTTGGAACCTTGGCGTATTGGTATACTTCCACTTCTATCACCTATCTAGGGTTTTGCTTACCCAACATTATACAGATTTGGAATATGTTAGAGGGCAGGGATTTATTTACACATATTCGTTCTAGCCAAGGAGACTACGATATTCGAGCACATCTTGCGGAGATGATTGCATTACTAGGTACCCCACCAAAAATACTTATTGATCGAGAAATACGCTGGGGCATGGTCAAATGGAGCCATGCTGTGCCAAATTCAGAAGACAAGCTTTGTCAGACCGCTCGCGAGTATTACGGAGGGCCTTTCTTTAACTCTGATGGCGAGTTTATGCACAAGGATCTAATTCCGACCGACGTCAGGTTAGAGGACTCTGTCCTTTCTCTCGAAGGGGAAGATAAACGCCTCTTTCTTGATTTTATAAAGAAGATGCTCCAATGGTTGCCAGAAGACAGGAAGACAGCCAAGGAGCTCCTTCAAGATCCATGGCTAGAGGAAAAGAGCACTTAGGCGGAAGATCTGGTGCATGCATCTAGAAGAGAAGGGATTAATTATATCATTGAGATATCTATGTGAAGCCGGAACTCTAGAGCAGTTTTTGAAGACAGTTCGGGATGAAGGGATCATCTCGGTGGTGGGTTTCCCGACAACTTGGGTAGAACTGTTCAGATATAGTCTAGGATAACTTCTTTGATTGGGGCGTTAGACGGGAGGTTGTGAAATAGGTAGAGGGGCCTGTTGAATTAGATATGGAGTCAATGAGCGGTTTGTGAAGCATCTCGACATACTCGTTACAGTAAATGAAAGAGATGAACAATTGCAATACCCATGGTCGAGGTATGGTCATTATTTACGAATATATTATATCACAGTTAGGAGGTAAATAGTGAGCTGAGACTTGCTATGGCGCCTTGTCGCGGTGCGTGAAGTAAAATAATTGGGATTTGCTATCAATGTGATGGGAAGATTGTCACAAGAGGATCTGCTCCGTCTAACTTAAATTACATTTGTACTTCATCAAGCAATGTAATCGTCAAATCACTATCGTAGATGCTGTACGTTACTCGTCCAGAAAATTATTTTAGACATTATCTAATTTTCATTCTTTTTCGCCTTCCCCAGCGATTTAGTGAGTGCGGTTTCTTGGATATTCCTTGAGGTTTTGCTAAGCCCGCGGACTTCGTGGGGGTATACTAGCAGTCTGGGGTAGTGGTTCAGCAATATCTGAGCCAGATTACAATGGTGGGTCACCGGAGGACACCTCTTAAGAGGCGTTCGGCCGTCGGTGAGGTCTAGACCTTCTCTTTCCGGTGGCTTTCGATACCTTTGATGAATGGGCGGGGTCAAGAGATGTGCTTGCTACTAGCTGAGCCTGTCTATCTTTATGAGATGGCTCTCTCTTGCTTGGTCGTGACGTTTGCCTCGTCGTAGGACGGATAACCCGTTTACTTGTTCTAGGGCAAAGTAAATTCGATGCAGAAGGAGAGCGCTCGGTGTCGCCGTTCTCTAGTCTGCCAGAATCAACGTCTGTAGATGGTCCTTGCTGAGACGTACTCATGATGCCAGATGTTTAGCGATGATTTGGCGTGACGGGAGAAGGGGATTTAAAAATTCGTATGGGGAGACTTCTCCCGCGTCATGGCTGCGGTTTACAAGCAGGTTCACTGGAATAGGCGCGGGACCATCAGCGACCTGCTCAAGAGGCTCTTTATACTTCCACAACATCCCAGGCAGTATGCCCCATCTTCCGTTCCACATCCCTCGCTTTGTCCAGGTATTCCTGGCATTTTCGTACGCCCTCGTGTTGATGTCGGCAGCGTCAGCACCTCCCTATTGGCGGATTCGTCTTGGATTCGCTCACGCTGTCGATATCTGATAGATGAACTGATGATACGGACATGAGGCGATACGTTCCCGCTCCCGTACAACTCGTCGCCCGGCAGTCCGCCGCTTTTCGTCGTTGCTCTTTGGCCGTCTTGGTTTCGGGGGAGGCGGCAGAGGCATACGAAAAAGACTGAAAGATTGAGGCGGCGACTCTGCTTCTGTGTCCATCTCTGATTCAGATTCCAGCTCTAGGGGTTCTTCATGCCTCCACCGCCCAATATTCGTATACGACCCAGCAGCCATGTTACCAAACCTGTCCCTCCAGATGCCTTGCTTGGCCCAGCGCTTCTTGACCGTTTCAATAGCCTGTTTCTCTTCGTTGTCCAATTCGTGCGCGGATCTGCACACCAAATCCGCCTCTTCTCTTCATCTCTCTGGGCTTTGAATTGATTCAGAGGGAGTGAGGGCCGATCGCTCATCCATAAGCTGCATTTGTCGCTTGAATCTTCGCTCCTCCTGTTCCCTACGTTGCTGTTCGTCAATGGGAAGCTCAGGACTCGCAGATCGAGTTGTCGTGCCCGATGGGCTCGAGGTATATGGGTGGCGGAGGATGGCTAAACCGTATTCTTGAGCGACCGAGTCCTAACGCGTGTATAGCTCTTTGAACCATTATCAACCCATCCCTCTCGAAGAGAGTCAGCCAAGGGCGGTGTTAATTTTGACGGTGCAGGTGAGGTCGCGATATGGAGGGTCTGTGTCGGTGAAGAGAAGGTAAAGACAAATAACAAGTGGTTTATGTTATGTAGGCATCTCCTTGCGGCTCGCCTACTAGCCGGATGTGGTTAGTTAGTCATGTGATATTCATCATATGATATTATCCCAACACATGTAAATAATATGATATACTTATTTAGCAGGAGGGGATGGGAGTTTTATCATAGAATTCAGTAATTTAGAAGTCTTTGGTGAGGAAAATGCAATGATTTGATTGGATAGCCCCTGTTTAAGGCTCTCGCTTAGGAGGAGTAAGATCAAGTGGGCAGCTTAGGGGTTAACACTAGTATTCCTTTAACACTTGCGTTTTAGCTGCAGTGTGATTAGTTCGATCTGTTCGATCTCTACGGGTCGATTGCTAAATATCAAAACAGCTCTATTTACACTGTTCAAATGCTTCCATTACCACGAAGATACCCACAAAAAGCCTTGCTTGAACAATGCAAGTGAACAAACCCAAACCCAAATACATCTGCCCCAAATACCCCCTTAAAACATTCCCCTCCCACCCACCAAATCCCACAGAGATACCCTCCAATTTATGTCACTATACGCCTCCTAATTTTTGCAAATGACGAGGTACTAGATAGGTAAATGATTTCAGGTTTTCTGTTGGCTGCAAGTTTCGGCGGCTTCCCGGTCGATTCACATCGAACCACCAGGCATGAAACCGCTTCGCTCATTATTCAGTTTGCTCAGGACGGTTGATATTTTCAACAAAGAACGATGGGAGATATATGGGAGATTTCAGGTTTTCTATTAGCTGCAAGTGCCAGTTTCGGCGGCTTCCCGTCAACTCATTATCGAACCACCAGGCATGAAACCGCTTCGCTCATTATTCAGTTTGCTCAGGACGGTTGATATTTTCAACAAAGAACGATGGGGAGATATATGGGAGACAGATGGCTGGGACTTCACCGACATTCTATTTTGCCTCATGTGTCTTCTTCACGTCTGCAGTTGTCTTACTTCATCCATTCGCCTTCTCTCACTTCAGCTGTTTGCTCTATCCTTTGCTCAATATGCCTCGTCCTGGACATCACCCTCTTGCCTTGTTTTCCCTCAAACCCCATAATCCCCAAGCCCACGATGTCGTCACTCATCCAAGCAACAGTCACCTCGTCTCAATATTCTCCAATGTCGATGCCAAGAGTGTACTTGTTCTTGATGTCGGTTTCAACATTCGCTCCCAGTCGCAAAATACTCTTGCAACACTTGGACGTAATGATACAGACATCATAGTGGATGCACCCAGTATCGCAAGAGTGCAGTGCTCCTTTGAGATCATCCAGGACTCTAGAGTCGTTATGCTCTACGACAGATCTAACGCTCAATCAACTCAAGTCTCTGGTGATGATGCCACGCCGTTCGAACATGGACGCCTTCGTCGAGTTGTCGTGCAAGACGGGCTTAATACTATAATCGGAATGGGCGGTGTAGGGTGTAACCTTATTCAGTTCGAGTTGATATGGCATAAAGAGTCTAATCGCACGATAGGGAAGGTCATGACCCAAGGCATGCTTTACGGCGCAGAGGAGAATCCACGCCTTGCTCGAACCGTGGATGAGGCGCCAACCGACTCACCTCAAAGGGCGACGAGAATCCATACACCAGGAGCGCCGATGCTGAGGATGAGATACAAAGCGGGACCTCCGCTCGGGTCGGGGCAGTTTGGGATAGTGCATAAATGCATTGATGTGGACTCAGGGAAGTTCATGGCAGTCAAAAAATTGAAACGGCCTCCGGAAGCACAAGAAGACTGGAGAAAAAAGGTTTTGCGTGAAGTAGAAATTCTTTCTGCTATCAACCATGTGAGTTAAGACTTCTGCAATTCTCTGATATTTTATAAACTGATATAAAATGCCAGCCACACATCGTGGAATTTCTCGCGTCTCAAGGCTGGGATGGACCCGAACCGGAAATATTTATGGGTCTAAAAGAAGGCACCTTGGAGTCATTGGTCAGGAGTAGTGGCAGTTTTTCTAAAACTATTGCTAAGTCCGTCTTCCCGCAAATGCTTCAAGCACTTGACTGTCTGGCATACAACGGCATCATTCATCGAGATGTAAAGCCAGAGAACATTCTCTACACGTTGCGGCAACCTGGTGATCGATATCAATTTCAGCTCGGAGATTTTGGTCTCAGCAACCGCGTCGTAGATGCCATATCCTTTGCCGGTAGCATGATGTATATGGCGCCTGAGATGTTCTCCGACAAGGGTCAGACATCCAAGTTAGATGTTTGGTCACTCTTTGTCACGATGCTATGGACATTGGATGTAGGAGGGTTTCGCCAGAAGTCAAATGAGTACAAATTCGTTGGGGATGCTCAAAAGGCGGTTTTGGATGCAGCCTCAAATGCTGGCTCTGTTTCAAAGATTCAGCAAATGGCAGCTTTAAATCCAACAGAGCGTGCTTCTGCGGCACAGATGCTTGTTAAGCACTATAACGCAGTTGGACTTAGCACTCCACAAATTCAGATTCCAGAACTCTCTAATTACACCCTCAACTGAGCCGCCGCTGTCGCCGCCAGAGCCCGCCGCCAGAACTCCGACCCCCAGCTTTGACTATATCAACTGAGTCGAGAGTCTTCCAAAGGAATTGGAACATATTTGCGGCTGCTGCTCAGTACAGTGACGAGCAATCTGATCCCTTCTCGGCACAGCAAGCCCCTCGAATTTCGATGCCTCTGTCATAACAGGGATTAAATGCTTGACAGATTCGTGCCTTTTCGTGTCAATTCAGAGTCAGATGGACAACGGACACTAAGCGGGCACAGCGACAGATAGATACCATCTTCCTTACCAGATACGAAGAGGCGGGGATGTGCAACAAAAACAGCTCAGAAAATGGATCGAACAACAGAAAATATTGATGGAGGCAACAGCCGCAGCCGTCGTTGGGCCTCACCTGTCTTTCCTATTCCTTCCATCCTTGTCTATAGTATTGTATTTAATGTCATATTCCTTCCATCCTTCCTTGTCTATATTGTATTTGTATTTAATGTCCTATGAATCACCATAAACCATTCTATTCAAATCAGGAATCAGTCTGTTCAAACAATGCTTTCCATTCTTCTCCACTAAACAAACCCATCATCAGCGTCCTTCATATGCTGTGGGACCATATCATTTTGGAAGCCTCTCAGTTAGTGTAGTCAGAGCTGGGGGCGGAGTTCTAGAGGCGGCAGCGGCTCAGTTGGGGGTGTAGTTAGAGAGTTCTGGAATCTGATTTCGTGGAGTGCTGAGCCCAACTGCGTTCTAGTGCTGAACAAGCATCTGTGCCGCAGAAGCACGCTCTGTTATTAGGTTTAAAATCCACTATTTGCTAAATTTTTAAAATAGAGCCGATATTTAAAGGCTACATATAAAAGCGCCTTCTAGGCATCCCCAACGAATTTGAACTCATTTGACTTCTGACGAAACCCTCCTTACCATAACTTTAAGTGTAATAATTAGGATGAGGAATGAGAGCCTTTGAGCGTTAAAACGGCTTCTTATATACTTTTATAGTTTCTTTATTAGACTAGCATAAGGAAAGGACGTAATGCCGCAAATGGTCATTTCGCAGGTAGTTGTTCATCCGCAAGCGGAAAACCCTTTATTAGTTAGTTAAAACTGCTATGTTCGCAGTTTCTTTATTCTACATGTGGTATTTTGTTAAAAAAAAAGGTTGCATTGTTTTAACTCTCCAATAGAGAACATGAAAACAAAACCTGAAGCAAATTATATTGAAGTGTTCTACCATAACAAGGCTAATCAAGAGAAAATTTTAATTCCTGCAAGAACAGCAAATGATTAAGGTAGTAGTAGCTGTGAAAGATGATATGCTTTCGTATTGACGAAGCTGGGATTCATCTACATATCGGAGAGTTCTTAATAACTAATAGAATTATCAAGCAGCACATGTTGTTGCAATTTAGTATCCATTAGTTGCTTGAAAAGTCACAAGATTCAAGAAGCAGACATGAGTCCGAGGAACTGTCAGTGTTAGATATCACATAACCGACTAAAATAAAAGTTTCGTAGACTTTAAAAAAAAACATTCTTATTCTTATAACTATTCTTTACGATTTACTAACTTTTAAATCGATGCTTTACAGTTCTGAATTTGTCATATTGTGAATAGTATCTCGCTCCCGCTGCAAATCCGGGATCGTATCAATTATGCCCAGGCGTGCCTTTCGCCCCATCAATAGTTGTCTCCTAAAGCGGTGCGTATTGCAGCAGCAACCGCAATGAGTCATCGAAGATCTGAAGATCTAATTGAATGAGGGGTCGGCGCGGTGCAATGTTTCACATTTTGTAAGCACTTGCATATGCGTGCTTTGGCTTCTGACTCAGAATTTATACCTCCAAGTAGCTTTTATTGGCAGCCACCATGCGGGTGGGACCAGATTGAGAAAATGAGGCTGCGTGTATTCTCCTTTTTCCATTCCATAAATTTAAATGTCGTAATTTTAAGCCTTCGTAAAACACGTCAGAGGAATCAAAATATCTTAGACGTTCTATACTAAGGCAGCGGGTGAGCACGCTGTGATAAGGCGCGGAATAGGTTGGACTTTGGACTAGGTTAATCCAATGCCCTCGTCTAAGAAATTGGGTTGGATATATTATTTAGGTTATATCACTAGGTTGGACTTCTTATATAATTATTTTATATGCTTTTTTCCTCAAATTTTAAAGACATTGTTTATAATTTTGAGCAAAATAAAAGGCAGAAAAAATAAGACAATTTGTATATTTTAGTATTGTTAATTAAGTATATTATATCTAAAGCCCAACCCAGCAATCCAACCAATAGATTAATCCAATTAAAGTTCATGACAACAGTTGTTTGAATCAGTGTGGTTTGGTTTAAATTAGACTCCTAGGATCTTCTGTGTATGTTTCCTCGTCCCCGTCTCCACCTCGAACAGTTATACAAGCACAGCAGGACAATAGTCAAGCCATCATAATAACTATTCGACCCTCCAAACCTTCCCCGTTCCCCAAGTTTCCATAAAAGCAGCAACTCAAAATCAGATTTCCCCACTGAAACGGAGCAATGCCGAGATTGCCATGCGATAATGATTTTTCTATGAGAGAAAGCGAGAGGGGAGGGGTTAAAAGTCGTTAACGATGTTAAGGCAAGGAAAAGCGAATTGTGATTATGATATGAGGGAAATAGAGAGCAGTTTAGGGGAAGAGAGTATGAGGAACCGCTACAGCCGGGATAAGGGGATGTTGCATGCTACTAGGAGACTGAGTTATGGGTAGAAGAGAAAAGTATAGGAAGTGATGAAGAGGCTTGTTGTACGAGAAATCACGAAGAAAAAGAAAGAAAAAATGTTTCAGGCGGCAGGGTCTATTAGATTATTCTGTGTAACGATTCTAGTTAATCCGCCAACCTTTCCCTGCATCCGGCTTGAACTTTTAGAAGTCTTGATCTCCTAGGAAAAGTGGCTCCTATATAGTCTAAAAGAAGATGTACGATCAAACCTTTTCTCCTTCACAATCTCTCCACTCCACACGTGCCGGGCCGGCATTAGCGGTGATGTGGTGGCAAGAACGAGAACGAGCACTTACCCCGCTACTTCGGATCATTCGTCGAATCTGACACTTTGTGAGCTCAACAGGGTAATTGGTTTCCTTGGTTGCAGCGGGTAAACTCACGGAATGACCCGCCCGTTATCTGAGAGAAAAACGAGCTATAATAATACTCCACTTCTCCCCTCATCACTTTACACCGTTCTTTCTCGCAACGATTTCCACGATATCCAACACTATGGCAAACTTGAAGTTCAAGCTGAATAACGGTGATGACATCCCAGCTCTGGGTTTGGGCACTTGGCAGTCAGATCCTGGAGCGGTGAGAAATGCCGTGTTTTATGCACTTTCGATGGGGTATAAGCATATCGATGCGGGTATGTCATTTTCCATCTCATCCACTTTGAGGGCGAACATTGACCACATAATCAGCATATTGTTATGGGAATGAAGACGAAGTCGGTCTGGGACTCAGAGATGCCTTTTTATCAGGCGTTAGGAGACAGGATGTCTTTATCACGACTAAATTATGGTGTACTTACCATTCACGACCCGAGGAAGGCCTGGATAAGAGTTTGAAGAGTCTGGGGGTGGATTACGTTGATTTGTTTTTGGTGCATTGGCCTATTGCTATGAATCCCAACGGTAAGCCCCCCAACATAAGATCTTTACAAATCCGACGAGACAATATACTCATCATGCAAACCAGGAAACGACGACCGCTTCCCCAAACTCCCAGACGGATCCCGTGATCTCGTCAAGAGCTGGTCACATATCCAGACCTGGCACGGGATGGAAAAACTGTTACAGACGGGAAAGGTCAAAGCCATCGGTGTTTGCAACTACAGTCTTCGCTATCTTGAAGAACTGCTTCCCAAAGCCAACATCGTTCCCGCTGTCAACCAAATCGAAAACCATCCTTCCTTGCCGCAACAGGAAATTGTGAATTTTTGCAACGAGAAAGGAATTCATATCATCGCTTATAGTCCTCTGGGAAGTGCCGGAAGTCCCTTGTTCACCGAGAAGCCAATTGTGGAGGTGGCGAAGAAACGGATGATTTCTCCGTCGCAGGTTTTGTTGAGTTATCATCGTCAGTGTTTTTTCCTTTCTCTCTCCGCCTCCTCATTAAACTTTGCTTTACACTTACTTATGTGATATCACAGTTGCTCGCGGCAGCTCAGTACTTGCAAAATCAGTGGTACCCGCACGAATAAAGGCGAACAGGGAATTGGTGAAACTAGATGAATCCGATATGGCGATCATTAACGCATATTCAGAGGAATTGACGAAAGCAGGGAAACTCGTAAGATATGTGTATCCTGCGTTTGGGGTTGATTTAGGGTTTCCTGATAAATCGTAGAGAGGGGTGGATGGTATGAAAGAAAGGCAGGAAGGCAAGTGAAGTAAGTGCGTTTGAGGAAAAAAATAATGCAATTCTAGATTTTCAACCCCACAATGATTTATACTATTTCAATGCAGAGCATACAGTGTCGTAGGTGGAAGAATGTGCTGCGCTGCGCCAAAGAGTCGGATGATCCGAGTGGACAAAGACATCCAAATTTACATCCCACTTTTGTGAAACACATACCAACCACACACGCTCCACGGAAGAAGATCCCCGCTATAAGGCAGCCCTTGAAGAGAAGATTGATGCCCAATGCCTCTCAACAAGTGACTTTCTAACATACTGTCTTTTTCGCGCTTAACAAGGAAACTTTTAAAAATCATCATTTAAAATCATCAAAAAATGTAATAAAACATAATAATTTATCTATTTATTAGGCATTTGATTGCTCTAAAATTAATATCGTTTCTTCTTTATAAGATTGAACTTTACCAAAGGGTTAATTGTTTGCTCTGTAAGGTGAAAGAGCCCCCTTTCCCCAACGCTGCTAACCTGACAATCCATATCTTCGAGATCGAGATCGAGATCTTGATTACCCTCCTAATATTGCAGCGCAGACTCTCCTTTTTTAAGCCTTTAATCCTCTAACTGTAAAATTTATGTTCAATATGGTTTCTATTAATTACTATTAGAGAAAGCACGTGCTGCGCGAGCTATATCACAAGATGCTGGCACAGCTCGCTTTGCATCTCTAGTTACTGCTAATCCGCAGTCCCTCTCTTGCTTATGATCTTTCAAACCTTTCTCACTCTAGCAGAAAGCACAAGAGAGCTAAGTTGATTGGTCCCGAAGAAGAAAATCTGCTGCCCTGCCTCGGTTGTGTAAAGGGCGCTTTCCACTAGCCATGGTGAGAAGACTCACGCAAAACTTCGAGCTGCGCAGAAAGTCTAAGAGGGGGACGCACGTGGGAAAGGAGGGGAAATTAGCGAGAAGAATAATGGTTATTAATTCTAGAAAAGGGGCAGGGAATAATAATACTGTCTGTAATTATCCTGGTTAGCAACGAGAAGCAAGTAATTAAAATAGAGAAAATTAAAGTAAATAAGCTGAATTCAAAAGTATATTCTCATTAATAACCTTAGTCAAATTTATTATATAACTTTAGCCCCGCGAGCTTGCGGCTTTAGAAGATTTCTAGCGGCGTATGGCCGGATGCGAGACGCTAGTATTACTAAATGAGTAATCACATGACGGTAACCACCTAGTGAAGGCTTCTTCAGCATCAGCTAGCAATTCAATGCTCCCCCGGTAGCGTTCTTCATATAGAACATAGAAATCCAACGACTATAGTCATGAACTTGACAAGTGATCATAAACCGTGTATTTCACCACTTCTAACCTTCAGAGCTCGAAAGAAATCAAAATCGTTCTGCTTTTATATGTTGTATATGAACGCGAACAGAATGTAAGTAAGCATTGATCCGAAAATCGACGGTCGGACCTCCCGCAAAAGCTCTCCTCCTGCCTTTCTCTCCCCCTCGGTGGCCGCCTCTCAGAGCTCCCAAGATGTCACTCTTCTAGTACATGTGTTTGCTCCTCCCAGACTGACTCCCACGGTCGCTCCCCCGAGATCCCTACGGCCCCTGGTATTACTCCAACCTCCCAAGGCTCTCCTGAGCTCCCACCCGACCCATATCATATACGTTCTCCCCACGGACGTTATGTGTAATAACATGAAATATAGCACCCGCATCTAAAACAAGAGAGAGATATAAAATCTTTTAAAAGAGAGTGGTAAGCAGGAAGAAATTTGTTTGACGTCTGAATATAGTGGTGTCAGGGGTCAATTTGGCATGGTTTCATTCCATATTACATAATAAATTACTAGTCATTGGTCAAGTCCTCTGCAGTATGAGTACGTAAGATTATATATTACTTAAAGCTAACGGCATTACTATCTTGCCAGGCCAAGCGAAGCGTATTATTACCATTTTTGCATAAAAGGTGTTCCAATCAAGCTTTATAGCGAACCGTTCCTTGAGTACCTTAAACCTAGTAGGGAACTTACGTGGACGCACCTATTGCACCAAATTCGCAAGCTTGTAGTTTTGTAAGGGCACAGAAGTAAAGTAATTGTCCATTAGTGTTCCACAAGTCCAAAACGAGTCCAGACTTCTGTATATATTTGATGGAATTGGACTTGACTCGTCTACTTTATGAAAGAAGCTCAACTTAACTCGGGAGTTCGAGTCGGGCTCGAGTCCGTAATAATAATATACAAATAATAGCGCCATTCCGTCATAAGTAGCATAAATAGCTAGCAACAGAGAGGGGAAAGCGAGGAGTATGGCGGGGTAATAGAGGGTACTGTATCTTCTTACATTAGACATAAAATAATCTGAATATAAAATGCGCGATTTAACTGAAGAAAACAAGAGGAGAAATGATTAATAGATAATATTAGAATTTTTTGGAGAATAGTTTCAAAATATTATTAATTTTATGAGTCAGCGTTCTCAGCCCCAAAATATATTCCCGAATTTAATGTAAAAGGCAAGGTTTCCTACAAGGCATGCCGTCTTAGTGAGCCCTAGCCGGAGAAGTGTAGCCCCTTCTCCCGCGAGCTCCAAAGGAAGTTATCTAAGTATCCGTGGTCCGCGATTTCGTAGACTTGACAGCCTTGTTTAATTGGCTTGTTTATAATCTTATAAGTGTGCAAAGATCTAAGGAAATGAACGAGGTGATCAAAATAAGGGAGGGGAAACTCACCTACTAAAACAACGCACCATAACTTCAGAAGAGGGTGAGTAGTATTTTGAAAGGAAGCTTGAAGAACTGACGCTAGAGATTCAACCCTATCTCACCGAATCTTATTAGAGGTAAGTGATGCCTCTTTTTTTGGTCACTCTCAGGACAAGAGATATGGCAGTGTCGTTTAATTTGCTCCAAGTGGTGGAGGGAAATAGAGTTTGTAATCGAATCTGTAAGGGCTTTGATTGAAGTCTGTATTCCAATCCATCCGAGGCTCCTTGTGTATCCCCATATATCACACCGCCAATAAGTACATATAGCTCGTCCATAAGCAAATCTGACCATTCGCGCAAGCTTTTGTCTGGTACGTATATCCTTTATACATCCGCACATCGATTAGTATTTGGAGTCATCGTACGAAAGAGATCAGAGGTAAAGAAGAGCGTAAAGTGGTCGTTGTATAGGGAAATTGAGGGTAGGACGGATATCTCTTTAAATGATTCAATTCATGGAGTATATCGGGATTGAGCTTTGCGTTTAATCGGGTTGATCAGGTAGAGAGGAATGATACGCGCGTATCGCACGCGTAGAATAATAAATAATAAATAACCTAATGCGTATTAGCTGTGTAATATAAAGCGAGGATCAATAATACAAGGCCCCCTTACTAGCGTAGGCGGTAGCTGCCGCAGGTGGAGGACGAGAACTTCCAAATCATTTGGATTTGATGATCCAAATGATCTGTTCAGTTAATTAAGCAGTTGAGAAGTTGACAACAAGTCAAATTATTAGCCTATTATGATCACTCACCGGTTGACATCAGTTAGCTGACTTATCGACCGCTTCTCGTTGTTTGTGTTGTTGCTTGTTGAGTCTCCGGGAGCTTAGTGTGTTGAGGCTTTTTTATTGTAAGTGGACAGAAGAGAATCTGACTTACCTTCAGTTCGCAATAGTATAGAAGACGGATCTTGAAATTGTAAAGAAGTCTTTTCGAGGCTTTCTATCTGACTGGCGGTAACGGATGAATGGTCAAGCATTTCTGAACACGACAGCGTCAAAATGCATCACCTTCGTTGCCTTGTCTCACTGCGCCCGACCCAGTGTCTTGGATCGAACCGTCTCTGTGGTCTGGATTTCTATGTGACAGATTGTTCGGGTGGTCCTCCTCGATCTGGTTTCGAAGTGTCGTGGTTCCTACGCAGCACCATTCGAGACCTCCAGGAAGGAAGACTTAAGATCTTCGGTTCGTGGAGAACATTGTTAACATAGCCATCATTCACCGTAAATATGGAAATACGCTGGTTTAAATTCAATACGTACCTCGAGATATTGTGTTGCCAGCAATTAGCTTCGCACAGAACACTGTTCAAGCAACATACTTGACTTGCTGCAGGTATCCGCCAACTAACACGGCCAGGCCTGTACTTTGCTGTCCTTGGTTTCTCCTACAAGCCACAGAAAAAAATCTTAGCTGCCACGTCAAACGTCGTCATAAGAAAGCTGGCAACATCCCAGAGCCCCCATGACAGTTGAATTCCATGCTAGTCAGACAACGGACCCAGACTTGTCAACTGCCGCTCTTAAGTCAAATTTCTGGATCTTTCCGTGTGGCTGAAAAGTAGTTACTGCATTAAGTGATTAAGTGATGACTCTTAGCTTCTCTATAATCCTATAAAAGCTCCTAGTTGTATTCTACACTTTACTTCTCTTTCATGATCTTGATAAGATTTGTCTATTCCTCAGAACCTACATACGTCCTACATCTACTCAGCATCAATCCAACATCCGCCACTACCAAATACCACCCTCAACATCTCTCAACATCCAAACATGGATGGCCGAAGCGCAGCTCGCCGTGGTTCCATTCCGTCAGCTTCTGGATCAGATTCAGAGATCGGCATACGTCAGCAGGAAGTTCTCGACACTATCATGCCCCTCAAGGATAAGACTAGTCCAACATCAAAGAAACTTCTCAAGAAGGCTCGGGCGGAACTTAGGGCTATTAATAGAGAATACCAGGCTAGCACCAAGTCAGCCGGTGAGGTAACTGATAAACCGTCCACGCCAGAGGATCCTGTCGCCGTTGGAGAGAAACTCGAAGTGAAGAATCTCAATGTTCGTAAGGAACGTGGTGTCGAGATCGTTACTGAGCTGGAACCTCCAAAGAAGGTATGGAATTCCGACTTCCTCTTTCCTTCTTTTTCGATTATGAGCCATTCTTTTGTTTTTCTAATCCTTCTCATCATTCACTCTTGTTTATGAAGTTGCTAACTTTCCGACATTCAAGAGTCCATACGACGGATATGCTCTTGTGTCCAAGGCATACTTCGACGAGCAGAAGAAGCTCACTCATACTACACTTGAGATCAAGTCTCCCCAGATTCGTGCTGTCCTCAGGGAAGTCGTAACTTATTACCCCGGCGAATCCTTGAAGTTCAACGAGAAGTTTTCCATTGAGAGCCCGTTCATGATGATTGTTCATCATATACCTAAACTTGTCAAGTATCGTGATGAGACTGATGATGAGCTCAAGAAGAAGCATATTACTCTTCTACTTGAGTATATTAAAGAGCAAGCTGGTAACTCCTCAACTCGATCCCGCAACCTATACATATTCTAATATTTTCAAGGTCCTAAGGGTGTCAAGCATGCAAATCTTCTTGAGGCTGGTTCAGTCACTTTCTCGATGCTTTGGATGATATACAAGCCAGGTGATCTTGTTTATGAAGTCTCAGATGGCCATGCTTGTCTTTATAAAGTCACACGACACGGTAAGTCTATTTCCGAATGACCCACACCTCCGTCTCCTGTCCCTAAATTCTCCTATCTTTGCCAGTCGCTAAGATTCCAACTTTTGCAGGTTATGGCGAGACCATGCTAGAAGGTAAGTACTTTACCATCGATTGTACCTACAGCGCATTCGATGGCGTTAAGGTAGGTAAGTCCAGTACCACGCTTAAAATCTGGGAGAATCGAGACTTCTTCGGGGCATTCCCTACACATATCACATCCTTTTCCGTCTTTCCATTCAAGTTCCTAGGCGAGGATGAGCGCGACTCTATTCGAAACCAGTTGCGTAAGCGAGGACAACGTTACATGGCTATTGACAAGAGATGTGTGATGAAATACAGCGGAATGTATTTGTATCTTCGTCGTCCTCCCCAGTGAGTTCCCCAATTTATCATCATTTTAGTCAATGCTAATTTTTTCTAAGTGACTACTACAATGAGTCTGCCGATTATGACGGTAGTTTCCTTCCGGAAACCACTGATAGTCGTGTTGTCATTGATGCAAAGACTTTCAATGAAGAGGCTCAAAAGAAGAAAGAAAAAATATCTCTTGAAGACTATATCGATTCCGATTCTGAATCCGGAACAGGTACGCCATTTTATAAACTCCAATAATTAATATGCAAGCTAACTATGCATTTAGATAAGGCTGAAGATAAAGCTGCTCGTCTTTCGGTCGACGAACTAGATGTTTCTCTGTGCCCACCCTACGTTTATGGCTTCTCTCTCGAGAAGAAGGAGTGGTGTCGATTCTTCGTCGATAACCTCTCTGAAATTAATTGGCAACCAAATGCTTTTGATTCTCTCATCTTGCCGGCTCCCCAAAAACGCTTTCTTCAAAATCTTGTGACTGGTCATGAGTTCCCTGAATTTTCTCGTGACGAGGCTCGTCTTAAAGGAAAGGGTTTGGTTTGTCTGCTTCATGGTACTCCTGGTACTGGGAAAACTTTGACAGCCGGTAAGTTATATTCTATTTCAAATATGAACTGCGTGCTGACTTCAAAATAGAAATGACGGCAGAACTTACGCACCGTGGATTGTTGAATATTTCAACTGGAGAGCTTGGTAGTTATCAACATAACATTGAGAAGGAACTCAAGCGTTTGTTGACTTATGCTTCGATCTTTAAGGCTATTGTTCTCATTGACGAGGCCGATGTATTCCTTGAATCTCGAGGCGACAAAACCTCCCATACGATGGCACAACTTCAACAAAATTCCATGGTCGCAGGCAAGTATCCTTTCCTCTTCCGTTTTCCTCAAAATCTAGACTAACAAATCACCTCCAGTCTTCCTCCGCCAACTCGAGTACTTCCAAGGCATCATCTTCCTCACCTCTAACCGAGTCACCGTCTTCGACCAAGCCATCAAATCCCGTATCCATCTAGCCCTGAAATACGATCCTCCTACGGCCGCTACCCGCCGCGCCATCTGGAAGACCCACTTAGCCAAGGTCCCAGCTGCCAATATGGATATGGGCGATATGGAGAAGGTATTAGATGATATTGAGAAGACTGAGATGAATGGTCGCGAGATCAACAACGCGATTAGTACAGCTCGCTCTGTTGCTAAGAGCGAAGGCCAGAAATTGAAATTGAAGTATTTGAAGTCTATTATGGAGGCTTGGGCTGGTTTTGAGGAGAGTCTCAGGGAGTTGAATTATTCTCATGACAATTCTCGGGGATAGGGAGAGGGGCGGTGTAGTTGTAAGACGGGTATTTTTTTATTTTTTTGTAGCATTTTTCCTGTGTGCATTTTTTTTTTTTTTTGAAAGAAAAACCTCTGAGTAGAAAAGATTAGATCCATTTTTCTTTAGCCACTGGCCCTGTTGACTTCTAAGTCACTTATCATTCACTCAATATATGACTATTTCTTATACATGCATTTTCTTAGAACGTGAGCTGTCTTGCAGTGCCTTTAGCCTAATTCGTCTAGCTTTTACTCTTGCCTAATCGCTACCTTAATAAATGAGTTGACCTAAATGGTTGCAATTTATTCACTCCTTAAAGACATCAGCGATGAACTTCTCCTTCAATAGCGTGAAAGGGGTATTGAAATCCTAATTCCCAATAAATTGTTAGTTGATCACGGACTAGAGGGCTGCAATATGGACGAGAAAGACTCAGAAGAGCACGTGGGAAAAGAGTCAACTCCTCAACCTCGATAGTCAAGGACTTATTTAACATTGGGAGCAGGTGAACTCTTAGAATACATAGCAAAGGTAAATTTAGAAAAATAAAAGGCAAAGGCCCCTGAAGCTAAGTAGAAGAAGAAAAGAAATAAAGAAGGTGGAGGAGGGGATAAGCTCTACTTAAATGTACTTAAAACGCGTGGAGTGGGTGTCACCATTTAGAAAGAGAATTTGAGGGAGGAAGAGAACTATTAAGGTCGAGCCAACTTGGTAGAGGCTAGAGACACGAGTCTTTCCACTGGAATTCTGTTCCTGCCTTCCCCTTGACTCCTTGAACTGGCACGTGATCTACAACCGAGGCGATTGTAGGACCCGAAATCCGGAGAGAACTCTCACCAGAGCTTTAACTTCCATCTTTCAACACCAACATCACCACCATGTCTGCCCTACGAATCCTTGTTCCTGTAAAGCGGGTAATTGACTATGCAGTAATGAATCCCCCGTCAATTGCCCTCGATACGTCCATCCATTGAGCTTCAACCCAATGCTAACCTTTGGTACTACGCAGATCAAACCCCGCGTTAACAAAGCCCAATCCGCCATTGAAACCAACGGCGTAAAACACAGCATGAATCCCTTCGACGAGCTCTCTATCGAAGAATCTGTCCGCATCCGCGAAAAGAAATCCGCCCCCGGCGGCGTCGAAGAAATCGTCGCTTTCTCAGCTGGACCCCCTAAATCCGCCGATGTCCTACGCACAGCAATGGCCATGGGTGCCGATCGATCACTACTCGTTGAAATCAAAGAAGGCGAGGAATTAGAACCATTAGGTGTTGCGAAGCTGCTGCAGAAGGTTGTCGAGAAGGAGAAATCGAATTTGGTCTTCTTGGGGAAACAGAGTATTGATGATGATGCTGGACAGACGGGGCAGATGCTCGCGGGATTGTTGGGTTGGGCGCAGGCTACTCAGGCGAGTAAAGTGGTTTTTAAAGAGGATGATGTGGTGGAAGTTACGAAAGAAGTGGATGGCGGGTCGGAGACGGTGAGGGCGAAATTGCCTATGGTTATTACGACAGATTTGAGGTTGAATGAGCCGAGGTATGCGAGTTTACCGAATATTATGAAAGCGAAGAAGAAGAAGCTGGATAAGAGTTCGTTGGCAGATTGGGGTGTAGATGGGGGAAGAAGGTTAAAGACTCTAAAGGTTATTGGTAAGTTCTTTTATGGGATTGATTGCTCTGCGGGGTGTTGGCTAATTGCTTGCTTCCAGAACCGCTACCGAGACAAGGTGGCGGAAAGGTTGATGATGTCGATGGGATGATTGCAAAATTGAAGGAGTTGGGAGCTTTATAGAGTTGAATGAATACATAATTCAGGGACCTGACAATTGTACATATGTACCAAAATTTGAAGCTATTCACGAGTATCTTTGCTTCAAAAACCCATTTCGAGGTTGCATCTCTCCGTCGTCTAATAAAACACAAAACAACTATTTTGATCTCATAATCTCTATCTTCAGTCCTCGGCCCATCGAAAATCCTCGATTCCTCCTGGCTATTATCAGCCTCACTATCCCTCTTACTACAAGCGTCTCCACATTCAAATTGACCTTTCTATTGCGGCAAATTTCCAATGCCACAAGGAGAAGTCTCAATATCACCAGCTTCTTCAAGTATATGTTCTTCACTATCCATCCTCTCAATTCTCTATCGTTCTTCATAATTTTTGCCGTGTTTAGAGTGTATGGCGTCCTAGTTTTCGTCATTGGAGTCTAGTCGGTTGAGTGCATGAGAGAGCGTAACTTGAAAATGCAACGGACAGGCGACCAGGACATTGAAAGGTTGGCTACTAGTATTGCTGTTGAGGCTTCTCGGATGTACCAGAACATCCATGCAGGAGAGAATGGATGGGTGAAGGAATAATATTTGTTTAAGATGGTGGCGAGGATTTTGTGGCTATTAGTAATTTGAGGGATGTTTGAGGGATCAAGGAGACTGAGAACAAAAATACCTAAGAAGGTAGTTAAGCCTCAATAAGGATGGAACAGGTATGAAAAAATCATATCATGGACATCAGAGGAAATGTTGAAAACAGCATTGACGATCACCGCTGCAGAGCATTGTTCTGCATCTTCAATCAGCCCTCCAAGGTACGATTTTACAGCCCCATATTGTCATGCTCATCGGTGTTCAATGATGAGAACTAATTTGCTTTCGTGTATTCATGAGGCTGTTGATTTGAGTGTCAAATTGAGAATGCTATCTGGATCTAAGAGATTGAACCAGTAGGCTAATACGCCTTCTTTCTTGTGCAGCTGCAGAGCGCTGTCGATATATGACCATGTTACATCGATGACTTCTGTGGTGGGATCCGTGAAGGCAGAGAAAGCAGTTCGAGGTGGTTTGAGCGGCATCCTGGGCATTCATCGACAATCTAGAAATTGTAGGTATTTGGTTTGATTTGAAAAAAGAGCAGTATAAATGAGGAGTTGGACTATAGTAGCAGTAACATTCTCGGAATGTCCAGTAACAGAAACACAAGCCCCGCACTCCACCAAATCAATTCAAGATTGAAGAGCGGTGCCATCTATAGATACCAGATGGTAGCGTGTGTTGAACGCAAGGCGATGCCTACATAACCGCTGTATCTCTTCCTAGAATGTAGAAGAAATCAACTATCTTTGAACCAACCTATTTTTGGTTTTACTTTGCATATGCAACCCCCGGTGATACCTGCAGTGTTTTTTCTACATTCTAGGAAGGGATACAGCGGTTATGTAGGCATCCGCCCTTAGAGTCGCTGCTGGTTCTACAGCCTGTTGGGTACTGCGTGCAAATAGGAAGGGATCAGGCACGAAAGGAAAATGAAGACAGACGACACAAGTATTATGGTAGGAATCTAGCTGGAGGAACTTGCTCCTTTCTACATATACCCATATTGAATGATAATCACCTAGTGGTTTCTGTAAAGACTGTGTTCTAGCTGAAAGGAAGTAAAAAGGAAAGGGCGAAGAAGACCCATGCTTCTCAAAGAAATTTACATGAAACAGCGTTGATTCTGAAGAGGCTGAAAATGTCCTATGCACGAGTGGCTGGAAAAAGATTAACGCCTTTTAATGGACAGTTTAGTATCGGCATTGTGTACAAATAATGAAAATTCAGACTACTTTTGAGATATGACGGGTGTTGCTGGCTGTTGATTGTGCTGCCCCGCATTTTCGCCTCCTGAAGATAAGCGAGTTGCCCCCCTTTTCCAAGATCCCCATTAATTTATCATCAGACTGGTAAACAAAGATGGCATTTTAACTGTAGTATTCAGAATCTCTAAAACATTCAGAGAGGTAATAGCAAATTGATAAAAATCATACTTCGGAAAAGTTCAGACAAAAATTAATTTTGTCCTACTGGAGGGTAGAATAGAAAGATGATGAAATTCATTCGTACATAGCAAAATAACAGCAAAATTGTTTTCCTCACATGATCCGATTGATCATTCTCGTAGTGGTGTGATTTTTCCGACTCCGAATACTCCTAATTTCCCAATTTGGTAATTATTCTTTCCATGCCCGGACCCTCCGGAGGTCCTCCTGATCCTGTTGCCACGAAAAGGGAATTGAGAATATATAAATGACGTTTCTATCTTCTGGCTTTTGGGCGCAATTGTTAACTATCATCAACAGCTAGGCTTGTCTAGCAAAGTGATACACAACAGAAGCACCGGTGCGAGTCGGAAAAAGTAATAGCGGGACCAGAGACTTGTTCTCATCGGGCATTCTGAGATCCGTCGACAAAGAGAAAGTAAGTTACTACCTCGAACTTGTGCGTTTTGATTCCCAAATGCCTAAGGAAGTTCCTACCTCGTATCCATTTTGTTTCCCATTTACTGACTAAAATCAAGATATCCCCACGACAAGACGATACTGCTTGCTCGGCAGCAGTTTCGAAAAAGAGCCTCATCAAGAAAAATACTCTCGTTTCAGGATTGGCCTTCATCCATAGCAGGCAAATCCGTGCCTCTAATTCGCAACCTTTTCGTCTCTCAAGACTGCAAAGTGGTTTATTCTTTCTCTTATGAGCCCAGCGTCCAACTGGACTATGAAGATATGGGCTTACGACTTAGCGGGGGATGTTCACAGAAAAGATCTATATCTCGAGCTCCAAGTCTTGTCGTTCCGATTCTATGAATTGAAAAGGTGGTTTTGGAATAGGACAATAGGAAAAAACGGCACGGGAGTTTCAAATTGGGTTTTAGCTCTGCATGGGTTTGCGAGTATAGAGGGAACGGCTCCGTGAAAAAAAAACAGTGTATTTTAAAAATAGGGTAGGTTGTGGGGGCAATTACTAGATGGCGTTTGGCTTGCTGATTTGGAAAAGCACTTATGGAAGGGGAAAAAAAGGATTGCAATAGATTGGTCAAATAATAAAGTATTTTTGTCTTCCTTAGCTTGGCTAAGCTAGTCGCTTGTCCTTGCCTTGCTTTTTTTGCTTTCCTTGGCTTCCTTGGCCCACTCAATCAAGAGTATCCTTCGGCTTCATTTTATAATCTAACACCCGTTCGAGCGAAATGGGATCCAACATTGTACTTACGCTGTGGAAACTAGCGATTACAATTGTTTCTCGAAAGTCATCTAATGGATCGAAATACCTCGCACGAGCTTAAAATTGCAAGTGCTTACTTGCCACGAAATGTCACGGCACAATGGTGCCCGGCGGTTAGCGGCTGAGTCGATCCCACGTCGATAAGGGTCTGCCAAGAAGCCCGACTCCATGGTAACGAGCGATTCCTATCATTATAGAACACTTTGGTGGCTTTCATAAAAGCGACCAAGCCAATCCGAAGTCGGGGACTTTGCCAATTTTCGGTCTGACTCAAAGATCTAATTCAAGATGCTGACAGCTGAAGAGGAAATTGCTATTTCAAATAACTCGGCCAAGTCAAAGGTGGACCCTTTTTTCCCACATCGAATCAGAAAATATATATTAAAAAAAGTATTCAGCGAGTAATGAGAAAGGAAGGAAGGAAGCAATGCGGATTACGCGACAGTCACCGAATTGAAACGAGACACGCCAATCCCAATAATCAGCCGGCGGAAAACGACGTCGGAAAACATCATCTCATCACAAGATCCTCGGGCCACCACGTCCTCTTCAATCCATCAGCACATTATCAGTCATCTCACTAGAGTGATTACCAAGTCGAGAGAACAAGAAAGAAAAGGCTCGATCTCAGTGGGAGATAGAGAGTAATTGTCAGCCAAAGCATCAGATGTCGGAAGCTTTTTTCTGTTTAGGAGAACTTCCATTGGATTGCATTCTGCCGGACCCATCGAACGAGAATCATCTCACGCGAGATATAACTCTAACAGAGAACTATCACATGGTTGTCATATTGCAGGTCTGATGTGAATACCTGAACTGAAAGAGAGCTTTGCTTGTACCCCAAGAGTCTTGTCCAATGTCACTTCCGCTTCTCGGAATAAGAAGAACAGCGAGACCGGACACCTTTCACCAAATGGCTCTTTGCGGCGCAAGTAAAACCCCGGAAAAGTATTCGAAGCCGGGAGAGCTCGAAGTAATGGGTAGGCCACTTTTGATGGGAGAATCATTCTACTTCTGCGTCGTTTTGAAGGGTAGAAAATAAGCTCTTCCCGTCTGGTTTGGAGTTGAGTTCGAGATGGCTAGAAGAATGGAGCAATGTCTCCGAGTAAATTCGGGGTCGGTCAGATCTGCCTCTCTAATGTCCGCTTCTCCCTGGAGAGATCTGTCCAGTCGATGGGCGATTGGATGCGCTGTACCAGGATTATCATATGCGGACATTATCCCAAGCCCATTTATTTACGTGCTGCATAAAACGGGAATTATATTGCGAGATTCTGAGTAGCGTGGCTGTCGGTTTGATTCCCTCCTCGTCCACCACGAGCAAAAGAGAAGGAAGCAAAACGATGGCCGTCTGTCAAGAAAAGCATCTTCTCGAAGGATTATATCGGCCAAGTCCCACTCCTCCTCAGAGGTATTGGAGTCAGGGCTCCTTGGAGTATTCGGAGATAAGACGGGCGGCCGAAAGGTTATAACGGCACTGGCGCGCAACTGATGCGGGACTGCCAGGATCTAAATGTTGCCCTGTCGGCCAAGTTGCAACGCGGGAATGCGGCATGGGTGACCACGGGTGGCACACGGACAACCCTTTTTTTCCTTCTGAAAGGTCGAGCAGAACCTTATTTGGGACGAGACATGGGTTTTGCCTGAGGAGAGGAGTCGCAGATGCAAGTGTTGAGTGAAGATCGGCGGGGAAGAAGTAATAAGCTGCCTACATTGCATGGGAGTGCCGAAGGGTTGATGATTGTGCATGCGCAAAGTGTGCGCTGGTGGTCTAGATGCTTGACGCTTAAGCTTGTATACATGCCATGTGCGTGAAGTTAGTTGACTTCGTGGGGCAGCATGCCGGGCTTGCATAAAATCCGACTGTGGATTGGAGTGCATCGTGATATGTGGGCACATGGTTGGATCTATGGAAGTGCATTTGGATCAGGTGTTGAAGGAAAGAGCAAGGGAAATGGAGTCACAGAGTCTTGGGAAACGAAGTGGTTGAGAGGTTTGTCATTCATGCTCCAATGGAAGCCCAAGGGAGCTCATCGTACTGCTACACGCGTGTGCTTTTGATCCAACGATGGATATCTCATGTCCCAAAACGCCTTTAATCAAATGGTATCGTCCCTTTAACCCTGAGTAACAATCAGATGCAGCCGCCCTTTCATTCATTCCATCAATCTTCCAAGCCTGTGTTGAACATATCCACATCAAACGCAGTATTATTGTAGTCATCTAACAATATATTGGGCTGTATTGTCCCATCCGAGAATCCCATACTGGAATTCTCCCATTTCCCGATTGAGCCATTCAGGGAAGTGGACGAATAAATATTCATATAGCTTTGTTGTTGCTGCTGTTGGCGCAACAGCTGTGAGGTCATGTTGAGTGGACCTGGTGGCCCTAGGGAATCGTCCCCTCCCGCCCAGGGGTTCAGATGGGATTCGTTGTGGGTATACATTGGTGATTCCATCTGGTAGTCGGGGAAGACGGGCGACTGTAAAGAGCCAGGGGGGTCGAAGGAGTTGCGGATTTGGTAAGAGTCATCAAAAATCGGCATCGTGGAGACAGGTGGCGGTTTGGCGATGCTGTTCTCAGGGAACTCCTGTTTGAATGCCTTGATCGACTGTGTATACCGAGCTTCGTAGGTGTCTGGGGTAGAATGGCAGCTACCACTACTGCTCCCGCTGTCTGAATTTGATCGTACGAGAGCGGGCGAGATGACCGGAGAGTCAACCGAGGGTTTTCTATCCTCTTTATCTTCTGCAGCTTGCAGGTGAGCCCGTAACTCCGCAAAATCGTTTGCCGTCTCTGGAAAAACCGTTGGAAGATCAGGTGAATCGCGGATGCAACCAAGCTTGGAGACAATATCGTGGATTGCAGGTTGTCCGCTGTCATTCCTGGTCGGTTCTCCCAGTTCCCAAGTCTCATGGTTTCGAACCATGGAGTATAACTTCAAGACAGTAGATTTCAAGGCTTGTTGTGAGGTTTCCAGACGCTCAGCGTAGCTGTCATGATATTAGCAAACGTTTTGAGCGAGCAGAGGTTGTGGGAAGGAGGGAATCCAAGATAGAGGGGGAAATGAAGGGGTATAGCTGACCCTTTAGGTGCTGGTTTAAACTCTGCCTTTTTCCTATTCCCGCTCACACATACCTCACCATCATTTCTGCACCGCTTGCAAGGCGATTCTCCGTCACACTGTGAAGCCAGTAAGCATCCGATGGAATGTCTAAAATGCGCTGTCCGTCTCCAAACATTTGCATACCTTGGTTTTCTTCATTCTACATCGCTCGCAAGCCTTCCACACCCTTTTGGGTCTCCCATCAACTGAATCCGACCCATTGCTTGAGGCGCTCGCTCGTTTTGACATTCTGCTTGTTGATGTTGAAATTTTGGGCAATCTTCTGGCAAAGTTGGATTTTGAATCAAGGCCAGGCGATGATGGGGGAACAGTCATATCGAAAATTCCAAGATTATCAAGGCGACTATGAGTCGAAGTTGGATCTTTGTATTTCGACGTCCCGCTCGGGTTTTGGAAAAGCCCGAGAAGCTTCGAGGGTAAGATCAACAGAGGCCGCAAGACGAAGAGACCAAATTCCCCAGCTGATAGTTGACAAGAACAATTACGGTGAGGTGGTAGCGGCCTGCGTTGATATCAATGGCCAAATACGAGAAAGAACTAAGGCTAAGGTATGGCGAGGTAAACTGGGAGTCGAAAAGGGATGGAGGGGTTTCCAGATTGATATATATGGGTGTGTCGTCTTGTTGGTGACAGGGATAGGTGATTCTACAGGACACCTTCTTCCTGCTGCATAATCAATCGAATCATCTATCAAAAAGTGGATGAGGTACATCTCCTTCACGTAGGTTTGGGAGCTATGCCTCGTTGTAGGTAAGCAACGGGCACTTGATTAGTTTCGGAGGTATAATGGCTGACACCCGTGTGCCTTTTCCTTGTGCGCGAGCTTTGCAGCACCAAATGGATTTATGAAATGGGACTGGGTTGAACACAGGCCGAGGTGCAGGAACAGGGGATGGGGGTGGTGTTGATCTCCGCGTTAACTCCATGGATGCCTTTCGGAGCGAAGGAGCCACTTCCTAAGCAAGGGCGACGACGGCCTTCCTACGAACAAGATGCGGGTTAACAAGAATGGGCAGCTCATCACCGACTCTGTGATGTGGCTCTCTGACACTTTTGCCCGATTCAGCGCTAGGCTTCTTTCATCACGCCCAAGGTTCATTATATTTGGGATGGAAGCAACTTGCTTACTTGATAGTGCGACCTTCCAATGAAAGCCTGGCTCAAATAGACTTTGCAAGATTCTGATGATATAAGCGCGAACGCCTACCGTGCACGACTCAGGGCGTGTAGTGTGATGGGAGGAAGCTCCCTTGGACGGAGTTGTTGGCTGCTGAGGGGTTGTCCACAGCTGGAAAGCAAACCTTGATAGATGCTTTGAGGCCAACCAGAAGGCATAAGTGCATATTGCCTCAATCGTTCTCCGTCAGCAGTTATACATATTGAGCGGGCAAGTGCGATGCAACATGAGGATTTTCAGCCCTAAAAGGAGCTTACAAGAATTACCTGATTGGACCTCCGACTTATCGGAACGCCTCAATTTGGGGATGGCTGGGCTTTACCGCTTTCGAGCCTTAATAAGCATATCTTACTGATTATATCGAAAGCGTAAATCACACCCAAGTTTACAGAACGAATAGAAGAGTGGATTTCTCTCTCAAACTAGACACACCCGGCTTGCGAGCTTGGGAGGAACAAGAACAGAGATCTTCATGATGCAGGTGGTATCATCATGACACCACCAACCCATAGCGTAGACAATCAGACCCTACAAGGCTGAAAACGGCCTCGGATACGCCGTGATCCGAAGTCATTGGCGTCCGTAAGAAGTCTGATATAGCCCTTTTGTTGCGAGAGAGTTGCCTACTGAGCACTTATAACGCTGCAGAGCAATCATACAAGTGTACGATCACAGAGAATGATCCACCCATCAATTCGTGATCTTCGTCTGGAAGTTCGCCATGCATTGCTGCAAGTGCTTGTTGCATTATACCTCCGCAAGCCCTTTCAACGGCCACGGATCCTCCAAGCTCTGCGACCCAGAACCAATGCAGATCGAAGGCAAAACGTACAGAGTACAGCGGATTAGTCATGCCGGATCCACCATCTTCGACATTCAAATCAACCATCGTCTACATTCCCTAGAGCGGCTATAGCTCTGATGTTCTAGGAGAGTCAGAAAAACGGTGAGGTAGGTGGCTTCGCTAACTAGACATCTACCTCCCTTTTGATCGGATTCAGACTACTGTATTATCAGGGGTTAAAGCGATCGATCGACGCTTTTAAAACATTCAGGAAGCCTTCTGTCTTCTTTTCTAGAACACTCTAAAGCGTCCCTTGCAAATGTGGAAACTCCAAAACACTCCCCTCGTTGAGCCTTGCCAGGAGATCTTCCCCCGTACTCGAACAAGGCAGTTATGCTCCTCCTTCAGTTTGTCCAGCCACACCTCATGGCTAAAGTAGAGTCGGCTGCAAGTCTAAATCTTAATCGGTGAACAATCTGTAACCTCACTTCAGTGCCGAGTACCCAGCTTATTTCAATCAATACGGTCGAAATCCCCGATATGTTCCGATTCATTTAAATACCTCATATGATTTTTATACTTCATCCTCAGACAATATAACTAATTCTGGAGAATGCAATCTCCTGACGGCGGGGTTTTCTCTGCGCCGAATTCCCGACAAAGACAACTGCAGAGTTCTTGGCCAAGTGGCTCATGGGAGCCGTTGACAAGGCGGGGTTGGAGGTCACTCGCAGTTCGCACTCGGACTCGGACTTGGACGTTGCTTCACACAATTCGAACATCCTCTTACTCTTTAAACTTTAAAGAGTCTAGGACATCACTCTCTCGCACAGACCCGCTCTGGTAATGGTAAGAGAGCAGTTTTTTTTTAGAAATTTTTGAGATGCCCGGCCGGTCTACCTGTTCAGCTGATCGTTTTCTGTCAAACCCAAGCACTGTGATTAATAAGTAATTCCAGCAAGACAATGTGGAAGCGGATTAATCAGTCAATGTAGGCTTACCAATCCCCCCCCACTTCTTCCCTTTCCTCCTTTTCTTTGACAAGCAGCGGACACGATTACCAAGAATTCATTGATTACCTCAAGCTTATAGTTTAAGCAGTGAGTCATTGAATACTTCCCATCCGGAATGCGGCGTTGGGAATTGCTTGAGAGAAGACGATCTTGCCTTGGCTCAGTGAGTATAGAGGAAGAGCAGCTACGGAGAAAATGCTGGGTCCTTAAGCTAGTGCAGCTTCTGTAGATCGTTTCACAATCTATAATAGATCCCAGATATTGAAATAAAACTTCTCCATACATCAGTCTAGTGATTTGAGTTCTTTTTCTTGGCCAAGCCACCTATTCCTCGCTTTTATTAGCGTCGACATAACGGCATCTCCTTCTGCAGGCCTGATCAAATCTAGCTTCACACTGCTATTTCCCCTTGGCGCCCACCGAAAATTCTTATGAATCACGATGATTCATTACCAGTGTCCTGACGTGTTAGAATTTCACCCACCCTGAACTTCACCGATGTTGCATCGCTAGTCTGCTCTGCATGAGGAGGTATCAACAACTAGCATCTGTTGTCATAGATCACAAAAACCAGGAACCACGTATATATCTGTTGTAATTGTGCCCAACGCACAATATGTTAATAACAATGCCGGGCTATCACCGATGATACCCTCTGTATTGCGAATATTTTGTAGGCTTCAGGGGGATGCTCAATTCTTCCATCCGAAGATTGCCTCGGTCTGACTATCTCCTACCATTGTGTTTTTAAGGGACTCGCATGCATCTCAAAACAAATCGTTTACATCACATAATTGGGTGACTATAGCTACATGCTCAGCGGCATTAATTTTGATTTTGACTGAGACCATAAGTTTTTATGTTGTTCCAGTGAAAAAGCTAGGAGAAATCCTTGTCCCGTTTGAGGAAAGATTCAGCTTTTACTTTTATTTTTCGATCGCGACTCTTCTCCCTGTAAGTTTATTGTGTTCATCTCAATTGAGATACTATTAGATTTTGTGTTGAGGATACAGAAGTATTGAACTTTCCCGCGTCATCTAAAATAGGGTCAGCTCGGCTAACCCCCCTTCTTTTGCCCTACCCACCTCTTAGTTCAAGGCACTACGATCAAGATGATGGAATCACTGGGGGGAAAAGTCTACTACGCTTCGGATTAAGGTAGTCTCACCCAAAGTTATCAAGGGATGACCTAGTCATTACCTCCTAGGAGAGATTAAGATTTAGTGGATATCCTGTTTCAAGCCCATGCCTATTCTCACATCATGTCGAAACAGCTTGATAAAGTCCAGTTAGGCCAAAATCAAATCAAATTCAAGGCAATTTGGAAAGAAGACAAATCAAAGCTCGACAAAGGAAATGACTGACGATTTATTTTACTTTGCTACAGAAATCTATAAGGAAGACTGCATACATATCACGACCGAAAGGATAACGCCGCCCCCCCCCCCAAAAAAACAAAAAACGCCTAATTATATAAGAACTCCAAACCCCAAACACCGCGGCCGAAGAAATGCTATTCCAAAACGCCAGAGTAAAGGCTGGGGAGAGAGACATGAATGGTACTATACGAAAGCCAACCCATTTTGAAGGACTAGGATTCATGGCTACTCACTCTTCTTCCCTCTCTTTCCCTCTCTTCTTCTCTCTTCTTCTTCTTCTTCTCTCCCTTCGGTTTCGAGCTCCCACCTTGATCCTCATCAGTCATTCCCTCCATGTCAAACATCGGCTGCGACGAAGTAGAATTCCTGGAAGACCCAGACGCCTCTGGATCTCTAGACGTAGAAGTATGTTTTTTGTGACCATGTGGTGTTTTGCCACTAGCACCACTTAACTTTTGCTTCTTGGCAGCGTTGGCTCTCCTTTCGGCCTTTTGCATTCGGTTACCGTGTTCTTCTGCTCGTGGACTATAGGCCCCGTTTTCGAACTCTTCTTTGTTTTTTCGAGCTCTCTCGTCTACTAGATACTGGAGTTCTCGTTGTCTCTGGAGTTCCTGGAATTCTGCATCTGCGGTAATATCGCTCATATTAGAACGTTTGCTGTTGCTGTTTTTGTTTTGTTTGTCTGTAGGTCAGTTACTTAGGTGGAAATGCAGGGCCTACGCAACCAAAGAGATGGGAAGTTTAGGCTGGATTGAAATGAATTTACTGAGGTGAATGAATATGGTGTGAATGAAGGTCTTATTTATACTTATTTTATATCTATATATGGTTGTTAAAAATCTCGTGTTCATGGTCGTGTCGTGGTCTGCTACTTGCGATCCATTCAATCTTTCGGGTTAAAGCGGGCTTGTCTTTGGGTCTTTCTGGATTCCAACTCGTTCATCTTAACGATCGGGACTGCCTTAGTGGAATAATTTCACGAGGCCGGCCGAAGTGAGAGGCTTCACTAAAGCACTTAAGCCAGGAATTGCCGATCCATCTGTTACTCAATCAAAAATCCAATATATTATAAATTATGCAGCAATCTATTCGCTTTCTTTTTTAAAAGTAGCCTTACAAGTAAAAAAATTTCACAAATGAGTCGCACAAGAAAAAGTGAGTAATGAACATAGGATTGATTTTTCTCGATGTGGGTTGGGGGGAGGGAAGGATACATCCATAAATGAACCCTCTCCCTTTTCCAGACACGACCGATTCATTACGCTTGTGATATTTACCACCTTAATACCATTTCAATATTTTCAGGGATGTCTCTACAATCCGTGGTCTTCATTTTGGCCTTTGAAGGCAAGCCAACCGACGATCCGAGTCTTTCCAAATTAGCTGCAGATGGAATATTCACGGTCTATTGGACCGGTCTATGACCTCTCCATTCTACTTTTAGTGTAGAAATCTCACATGCTTCACATTCGGCAAGCCAACAGTTCTGGAAGGTCGAGGACAGCTTCCCATTGCTAGAAGATGACAAGTATAATCGTATAGAACTCACTACTTTGCAAGAAGAAGAGGAGAGAAAAAAGCTGATGACCGGGTTCCTATCAAGTAAATATTTTGTAGCAGAGGTAGAAAGATATCTACCTTGTTAACGTGTTATCTATTAAGGTTAGAACGGAGAAGCCTCATCACGATACCTATTCCGGGAGGCCGTACGGGATCGGCACGTTCTGAATTATAGCTTAGGTGGGTTCACGGTATGGCCTGACCTTCTTCAAGTAGATATTCAATATCATGGCCAACTGTATGTCTGTGATGCCTGAAGCAAGTCAACTCTGCACAGCAAGTCACGTGAAAATGAATTCTTCGGATCACTTGGAATTGTCAAGTTTGGACCAGTATTGACTTTGCCCTACCTGTCCCTGGGCCTGTCCTTTCTACTTGCCATACCATAACTAAGGAGAAAAAACTGTTCTACCCTAGCTTTGCCTAGCCATTGAAAAATTCTTGCCTTGCCTAAGGGTAGGCAAGGCGAGGCTAGCCGTAGATAAATAATACTACATAGTTAAACGATTTTTAAGCAATTAGAATTGAATTACGATATTATAATACTTACTTGTACTTCCTTCCCCYCCCCCCCCCCCAAAAAGGCAACCCTCATCTTCCTTACTTTCCTACTTCGTTTAATTAGAAGGGCTTTCTTAACCTTACGCAGCCTTATTTAAACTATAACTAAACTTGCCTAGATAGGGTCAAGTAAAGTAAAGCACTAGTCAAGTTTAAAGTCTTAAAGTAATGATATCAAAAAGATCTGCACTTCGCATAGGGGGAATGATTTATGATATGATTAAAATCTACGCTAATGTAAATTAAGAAACCTGCCCTTACTAATTAAGAGTATCAAAAGTTGGTTCTAACTAGAACTAACCAGTTATACCAAACGCATATAAAAATCCGTGTTAGATACTGTAAAAATCGAATGAATCTAGCATAAAAGACTAACACGCATCCACAGGGGTAATTAGCCGGAAGGTTTCCTCATCAAGTATGACAGAGCCTCGTCGTGCATGCGTGGACCAACAAGTTGCAAGGAATAATTCCCATTGGTACAACATAATTGTAAACACACATCCATCTCACTATCAAAAGGCAATAAAATAGTGAGATTGGCGAAACAAGGCTTCCGGCCACCGGCCGACCTTCTATTACTTGCATAATGGATATGCGGACTAACAAATAAAGTGATGATAGGTGATGATAGAAAATGGCGTGCTCAAAGCTGCAGCTTTTCTTTTTCTTCTTCTTTTTTTTGTTGACCTCAGTCGGGCTCTTCGCGGCCAACTGTCTTCTTCCGCCTTCTCGGGCTACTTCCTGTACCTCAAGAAGGCCGAACCCAACAGTTGGCAACGTGGTCCCTCAATAGCCGGAAACCGCACGGTCGGATTGAACATAGCTAGGGTAGGACATTGTTGGCTTAAAGACATCTAGGAGCTTGGCCGGAATACGAGACAACAAACGGTTGTGTTTTCGATACTTTTCCGGGATATCAGCTTTCATCCTCGTTCCATGTACGTACTCATTTGCCCGGAAAACCCGACAGATCCGTGCCTGTTCATTTGCCATTTGTGAAAATATCAATGGTACGCATTGGTTCTATGGTATGCCGGAGGTGCAGAGTCTCTGTTTTTGTGATTGCTTCCCTGTGATGTCTCATTATTCCTTTATGCCACGCTCCATTTTGATAATCTCCTTTTCTCTTCCTCTAACCACAATAATATCTTTATTTATACAGGGTCATAGCACAGTAGAGCAGAGTAAGGCCATGATCTCAAGAAGGCAGGAAAGCTAGGAATTCTGATAATAGAGTAAAAAGCAGGACAAAAGATTAGCTGTCACAAGCAGAGTACTGTACAATAAAGCACTTGGAGAGAAGAAGGTGAATGAAAGAGGAAAGGAGGGAAGAGAGAACTTACGAAGTATTAGTTTTTATATATGGAAGCAATATGAGTTAACGAGGTAAAAGGTCATAGATTTGTCTGAAGAGAAATCAGCTACTCAATATCCTGAGGTTAACTGAATTAAGGGGCAAAAGCTAAGGGAAAAAAGCTACAGGGTATATCGTAACGTATAAAATTGAAAATAGCTTTCAAATGACCTAATTTGGGCTAATTGTAACGTTAAAGCCATAATTTCTCGATTGATAGGATAGAAAGATTAATTATTCCAACATTTTATAACGAATATAACGGCTTTTATTATGATTCAATATGTAGAAAATGACTCAAAATTGCATCTCAGAAACAGAAGCTTTATTGCTTAACTCAGTTATTGTTCTATTTTACTTTCCCCACCTTCAATCTCAATTTCCTCAAATCTATCCTCTCTCTAACATTCTTATCCCCTTTGCGTATATCGATTCTCCCATCTCGATAACTTTAACAGCGAATTGCTCCATGAGAGCATTTAGATCTTTGGAACCTACAGTTGACGCATATTGATCAGCGATATCACTAGGGATGAAGCTTCACAGGGTTGGAATTAGATAGGCGGTACTTCCAGTTTCTGGCGGTAGATATTCAACTGGGGAGTAGGGAAAGAGCCTAACCTTTCTAAAGTTGGGTTTTGGTAGTGCCTCCTAAGATTATTCACTAGGTTTTCCCGCCGTATTGGTAAGATTAATTCATCCTCTGAGAGTGATATATTTGAGTGTATTTGCTGCTTTTGTTGAAATTCCGGAATCATGAAACCCGCAGCTCGCATCCACACATTTGAACTTTCTGCTGTGAGAACTTTCATGATGATCACTATGTCGAGACCTGGAGAATCCGTTCGTGGCGTGAGGGCATGGTCGATAACTGCATATAAAAACACCACGACCATGTGCCATGCAGAATTGGGAGCGCGTCATCCGATCAACTTCTTGATATGAGGAAATATTACAGTGCCGGGCATGTTGAGAAGATATTCAGTCATCTATTGATAGCTATAAAACATTTTAGTAGGAATGGTAGGATCGTTATCTATATTCAGTTTTCCAATCTCTTTGGCAACAAATATGTTAACATATGTTCTGCAAAGTAAATGATAGACGTACCAAACCGATCTTGTTAAAAGCTCACCCGACTGACATATAGCAAGTCTCGTTCTCAGGTTTTGAGGGTTGCTTGTGGCCCTGGGCACTTTTCCGGTCCCCAAGTTCTTGGATAACGAGTCGTATCCATAGAAACATTCCTAGGAAGCATCTTTATTAGTATGTAGACAAAAAGGTTTCAAAGATCTCAGACCATTTGCATTTTTCAATGACAGTCTTTCTGACCTCGTCGACGAGCGAGGTCTGTAAAACTGCTCGTAGTGTACGTTTCAATATCTGCATCTGCTTTCGAAATTGATGGCATTTTTTGCAGTGTCCAGTATGCTTTATCTCCACTGGCGATTATAAGCTGCACATAATCTGCGGATCGGTTTCTAGTCACCTGAGCGCGTTCGTCTAACCCATCGATCACGATCCTAGTTGAAAATATAGTAAACAGCTCAGGGAAAAGTTTCCTCGACTAGGATAGTGAGGGAGTGCGCTTGGCTTGTGCAGCTGTCGAAGACAAAAGGGGTGAGCTTTGGATAAGACTTTAACAATTGAAGTACTAACGTCCGCAAAATGCGACTACACAGATCCTTGTACGCAATGATCCTGGGGCTTCTAGATAATATGAGAATCTAAAACACTCTCCCCTCCGGTTTGTTCATACATGTTGATGCTAGGATAAGTAGCGTACTAGCACCCGGTATTCCTTTCAGCCCGAGAATGGGCTCTTCATCCGGATTATCAATCCAAGAAGTCAAATAACTGGTATAGGTCAGCTATCTAGAAGAGGTATTAGAAAGAGTAAAGAGTAGTTCAAATCAGATTGTTATTTTGATGAGATGAAACTGTAAGATGTGTAGGGTTCAATCCTAATATTCAGACAACATAGCTTCACATTCTCCTCGAGTTCGCTTGAGACAACGAAGATCAAATGGAACAAAACATCCATCAAATCTTCTGGGTATATTCTCACCCTACCAGAGCTCCCGAAATGACTCCATTTCCCCATCCATAGCCCTCTAAGCACAAGTCCCCCTAATTCGTAATTCCAGACTTAATAAATACCCTCCATCAATCGTCCTGCTAAACCCTCCATCCTCCCATCTCCCCCACACACCATCCCCTCCGTTTCTCTATCCCTCCCTTGCTCTCCAATAACCACACATTTCAACACTTGCCCTCCCCTCCCCACCAACACTCTCCCAATCCTCCCATCGATCCATTCGATACGGATTTGTTTGGCTTCCGCATCTACTATACTGATATCGCTTATCACTTGATCTGTCTGTTTTCTCTTTCCTTTCTTATCTTTGATGGAGTCGAGATTGAACGATTTTCGCAGTGATTTGATGGCACTGATGCGTAGATGATGGGAAATGATTTCGCGACGGAGGGAACGCGTGAATTTGGTGAGATCTTGTTTCCTTCCTCCTTGTGCTCCCATTCCGCTCCCAACGACCCCCTCCGAAGATGGTTTTGAAGATGGAGCAGGAAGATATTTAGAAGCTAGAGAAGCGAGAGGGATGTATGGCGGTAATGTATGCCTATGTATTCGTAGGGAAGATGGGAAGGAGGGGAAGGGTTTGTTGAGGAATATATAGTATGGACGAATGAATTTTCCGGTTTGGCAGACGTCGATTCGGAGGACGAGGAGGGAGCCGGAGGAGACGGCGAAGGGGTCTGGGTCGGTGAGGGGGAATGTAGTGATGCTGGCGCAAAGACGGTATAGGTTTGTGGTATTGCGAGTTTTGAGGGTGCTGGAGGTGGTGAGGAGGGGGGAGGGATCTGTTTCTGGGGCTAGGAATTGAGATGGATTTGTGCTTGTGCCGGCTGATTGTTGGCGCATGGAGGAAAGGATGGATTGGGTAGTGTTGTGGGAGAGGATGGTGTGTATGTGGAGGGAACGTTGGGATTTTAAAAATTCGACTGTGAATTTGTTAGAATTTGTTTGGAGTGAAGGAAGGAGAGGCATTGTTTACTTTGTGACTGGAGTGATGCTATTTCTTGATCAAGCTCTATGGCTATGGGATCTTCCGGGGTGGTTTCGGACGATGCATCCATTTCTAGAATGTCTAGAATGGTAATGGGCGTAGTAGGTGAAGTAAGTGTCGTGCGGGTAGTGCTATTGAATATTCAATTGATGATATTATTGTGAGAATTGTTGAATACAAAATAGGATAGATTGGATTGATGTTGATGTTGATGTGATGATTTCATCGCGTCGCTTCGCGGGGGAGAGATAAAGCACCGCCTCATGAGGCTTTCGCTTTCGCCTCATCCTTTTCAGCCACACTTTCTCCCCTTCAAGATAGCACGTTTCCAATTCGTTTCCAAGTCCTCTCATTTCTAGCGGACTGGCTAGACATTTCATTTTCATAGATAAATTTAATTGATTTCACATTTATCTCCTTTTTTCCATTCATCGGTTGCTTGCCTCCGCTACTCGCTGAAAGAAGCCACGGTCGCTTGGACTCTTCGCGCCTATCATTTTACTCAACGTCAAACCCCCCATTGAAAAGAGCTTCAAGGGCCGAGACTTTAGAGGCCAGCGAGTCCTCTGAAGTAAAGCTCGACCGAAACCCATTATATGGATGCCTACCCTATTGAGTGATACAATTCCTTCTTTATCTTCTATCCCACCAGATGCCAACCATAAAAACCACTTGCCACTTCACCACGATTCACAATTCCCTCCCGCGCAGGAACTAGACGATTTATCTCTTCAGCATCGTCATAACCATAAATCCCGCTCTTCACCCTCCCACGAGAATTTCAACATAATACCCGAAGACTCGAAGCATTTACTTTCGGAAGAAGGACTCGATTCCGAAGAGGAAATCGATCTGCGAGAAGAAAATAAACCCATGGGTACCAAACGACGCTCCGCCAAACCCCTCAAGCTGGACGGATCCCCCTCTTCTTCCGCAGCAGAAAGAGAAGAAAACGGCCACCCAACCAACGGAAAAATGAACAAAAACCGGCGCAAGCATGCCACTCTCGATTCCCCTACCGCCGCAAACCTGATAGCCCGCGAATCCTTCACTTTAGATGAGCAGGTGCCAAACACGCCGAAAATGAATAACCATGGGTTTTTTGAACTGCCCATGCAGGATAGGAGGAATTTCTGCTTGTTGGTGTTGTTGTATTTCTTGCAGGGCATACCTATGGGGTTGGCGACGGGCTCGGTTCCCTTTCTTCTGAAACCATATATGTCGTATAGTGCGTTGGGGGTGTTCAGTCTGGCTTCATATCCGTATTCGTTGAAGCTGTTATGGAGTCCTATAGTGGATGCGGTATGGAGTCAAAAGGTGGGCAGGAGAAAGAGTTGGATTATGCCGATTCAAATGTTGTCTGGGATAGGGATGATATGGCTCGGTTCAAGAGTCGAAGGAATGATGGTGAAAGCTGGAGAGAACGAAGGTGCTGGAATCTGGAGTTTTACATATTGGTGGTTCTTCCTGGTTTTCATGTGCGCAACACAAGATATTGCAGTGGATGGCTGGGCCTTGACATTGCTTACTCCGGGAAACATCTCTTATGCCTCAACCGCGCAAACGGTAGGATTGACCGGTGGGCAATTCATGTCTTTTACCGTCTTCCTCGCTTTCAACTCTCCGGATTTCGCCAACAAATGGTTCCGTACCACCCCTTTAGACACAGGCCTTATGACACTAGGGGGTTATGTCACATTCTGGGGCTGGGTCTACATAATCGTCACCTTAGGACTAGGGTTCCTTAAACATGAAGAAAAAACTAAAAACGAAGATGGCATCGTCGACGTCTACAAAATCATGTGGGGCATCCTTAAACTCAAGAATGTCCACACTATCATCATCATCCATCTGATTGCCAAAATCGGCTTCCAAGCCAATGATGGTGTTACGAATCTCAAACTCATTGATAAGGGATTCTCTCAAGAAGACATGGCTCTTACTGTTCTTATTGATTTTCCGTTTGAAATTGCGTTGGGATATATGGCGGGTAACTGGTCCACAACATATACGCCTATGCGTCTATGGTGCTGGGCTTTCATAGGCCGTTTGATAGCAGCAGTCATTGCTCAAGTAACCGTGATTATCTTCCCTGCCAACGGAGTCGATACTTGGTATCTCCTCGTTGTGATCGCCGAACACGTGTTTTCGACGTTCAATAACACGGTTATGTTTGTTGCTGTTTCAGCTTTTCACGCCAGGATTGCAGATCCCGTTATTGGGGGGACTTATATGACTCTGCTTGCTACGTATGTTCTCCCCCTCCCTCTCCACTTCTCCTCTCCATTTCAAAAACTAACAAGTAAATACAGCGTCTCAAATCTTGGCGGAACCTTCCCCCGCTTTTTCGTCCTTAAACTCGTTGACCTCTTCACAAAAGCAACATGTTTCCCTCCCACCGATCCATCATACACCCTTCCATCTTCCCTCAAAGGACCCGTCCTTCCCTCCTCCTCAGACCCCTTTTCATGTGCCTTAGCGGCGGAAAAAGATAGATGCATCAATGGAGGTGGCATTTGTGATGTTCAGAGAGATGGATATTATATTATGAATGTGGTTTGTGTGGTTGTGGGCGTAGTTACTTTTTGGGGGTTTATCAGGCCGGCGGCGTTGAGATTACAAGGGTTGCCGTTGAAGGCTTGGAGAATTGGGGGTTTTAGGGGCTGATATGTGGTGTGTGGTTGGAATGGGGATGGAAAGGGAGTAATAGGGGATGGGTGAATTGTATAATATGTAGAATTATCAAGGAGAGGATAGATCTTTAGATAAATGCATGGGCGTTCTCGAGACAGGAAAATGAAAACTCAAGAATTTACATTAAATATACCCTTTTCTATTCTATTACTTGGTGGATAGAAGTAAGTGTGAGGCAGTCTAAGTTCTGAGCTATTATTACCTCCCCCTCCCTTTCCAAGGGAGTTTAGAAAGTGGGTGGATATATTAATTTTTAATTTTTAATTTTAATTTATTATAATCTATTAGATAGGAAAGAGAGGGGAAAGTGAGAAGTGAGGAGGAGGAGGAGGAGGAGGAGGAGGAGGAGGAGTGAGGAATAAATAAATAAGGTAAGATAAGATAAGGCTTTGGAGGTGGGGTTTGTTAATAGATTAGATTGGGATTATATTGGGTTGGTTTAGAGATAGATGGGTCCTGGAGGATAATAGCTTGCCTGTAATGGAGGGCGGAAAGGAAAATTCAAAAACAAAAATTGAAGTGAGAGGGGTAATGGGAATATATGGCGTGATGGGATGAGAGGAGAGGAGAGAAGAGAAATAAAGTGAATGGGGAGATGTGTTAAGCAAATTGCGAGAGGATAGAGAAAAAGTGAACAGAAGTAAAGACGATAAGGTATGATAATGGTATCAGTTTATTTAGATATCGAATCTTAGTATCAGTATTCACCATTGTGACTCTACCTATATATAATAAAACTCTTTTCTCTTCCCTGAGGTATATTTCCCATTCTACCTATTTCCAATGTTTTCATTCAATCCCAATCCATAACTATCAATATCAATACGCCCAGCCCAAAAACCAACTGCCCTAATAATAATATATGCTCTCCTCTCCCCCACTCCCCTGCCCCATCCTTTCCTCTCCTCCACCTCTCCCAACCCCAGCCTCTACCCCCTCCGCACCACTACTAGCACCACCCTGTCCCTCACCACCCCCTTCTTCCCTCCCACTCGTGTCTTCAAACCCCCCCATCCCCCCGGCTCCCTCCTGATACAAGCCCTGCGCATATGCACCTTCTTCATTTCCAAACGCAGGCAAACCAGGAATATTAAAGATGCGTTGCCACGGCTCATCATAATGACCATGCAGGTTACCTATACTTAGGAATCTCTGAATTGCAGTCATGTGATCGAGGGGATTACTTGCTAATTGTTCGTAGGATGGTTGGGGGAAGGAGGAAGGTTGCGGAGCGGAGAGTAGCGGATTTGGTTGTGTCTGGTCTTGCCAAGGAATTGGTGGTGGCTGTTGGTATAGGATTTGTTGTTCTGCGGGTTGGAATTGAGAGGGAGGTTGTTCGTACATTTCAGGACCAGGTTTAAAGCGGCGCCAATTATACTCGGGAGGGACAGGAGCTTCGGTCGGCAGATCAAAGACTGAATATTTAATGGCGGGTGCAACAAGACGGATTAGAGAGTCGAAGATCTCCCACGCTTTACGAGCTGAGACGGATTGATCAGCCATCATTCGGAGCCATAGGACGGCTTTCTTGGTGTCATCTAGAATCCATGGTATTTCATCAGGAAGATGTTCGGATTGGAAGGCTAGTTCGAGCATTAGAACTGAGAGGGCTTCGCAGATATAATGCAAGGTGTTCCACCACGGGGGAATGGCGTAAAGTTTGGTGACGGAGGTGGCGGACCAGGATACGAGGGATATCATCTGTCTGGCTGATCGAATGCAAGTCTCCACAGCTTCTTTGTTGAAATCTTGAGATTTGATGGATTGATTGTTTAAGCGACCCTCAAAACGGCAAAGGCAGGGTCGGAAAAGGATCATGCGAGACGAATTATACAGCATTGCAAGTCCGGTGCGAGGAAGGATGTAGCGATCTTTCCAATTCGGTTCATCGAAGGTATCAAATACAATATTGAATTCTTGAGGAAGGTTATCTCGCCATGCCGTGAGTCGGTGATCTATTCTATGAATAGTCACCTGGACATCGGACCATTTCTGCTTGATGGTCGCGGCACAATAGAGTTGGGTGACTATTTCATGGGATATAATGGCGAGTTGAGTACGATAGATAAAATAGGTCGAGGAGGTGATAGGAAGCTGGAGGACGGGAAAGGTGTATGCAAGAGATTCAGTAGCCCCCGTGGGCATTTCGTAGGTCGCAGAAGGTCTTCTTAAAATTTTCTTCCCTAGAGTCATCTTTTAACACCCCATTTGGAGGACTATTTTCTCACTTACCTTTCCTTCTGATGTTGGAGGGTCCTGGAGAGTCCTCTGATGTTGCATACAAAGGCTCTCCTTGTTTGAAGTCAGAATCTTCTATGCTGAGGGGAAGAGGTGTGCTGATATCTCGATCTGAAATACAGCTTGGGCGTCCAGTGAGTTCGTTTAATGAACATTCCAAGGAATACAAACACCACCATAACCTGACTCTGTGCTCTTTATCTACGTCCGAGAGGTCTTTTGCCTCACTTCGGACATGTAGCCCTAACGTGAGTGCATCTCGGATTGCGAGCCCACAAATCGTCCATGCCCTTGGAAATGTTAGGAATTTGAAGCTGGACTGACAGAATGTAGTGAGTACCTGTTGAGCCTATCAGTGGCTAGATAATAAAGACAATATATAGCCAGCGAACATGTCCTTGAGACTCGAGCATCGTGATCCAGAATGCTACCCATACTCAGCATCTTCCCTCGTGCGGAAAATATCAGATGATCTTGATGATGGCCCTTATAGCTTGCTCTTGTGAGATGAGCAAACTTGGCGCTAATGGCAAACATAGTGTTGAGTGTACCAAGCCAAATCGAGTCTTCCGAAGATGTCGGGGGAGATCCTCTTCGGAAGCTTCTGTATTTGGATGTAAAGGAGGTCTTATCCAGCACAGGGAATGAATTGTGAACATGTTCAAAGTAGGACTGAAAGAGAGTATCAGCGAGATCAGGATCAGGCCACTCATACGGATCAATATTGCTTGTGTCGAAGTATTCCAAGTCTGCATCTTCGGTATGATATGATCCGGGGGTGTAACTTTTCTCACGACGTGCCAGGGCGGAGTCGAGATGACTCCTTTGCTGTAGCTCCTCGGCCGTCCGCCTTGCCCATGCGACAGATGATGACTTTCCAAGGTGTCCAGTTGCCCTTGTATCATCTCGATCAGTATCGTAATTGACCGCGTCAAGGGATCCTGTCGAGCCAACTTCCGCATCAGCCTCTTGTTCTCTACTCGTTCCTCCTCCAGATGTTGGTGATACCTGATGTGGGATTGGTGGTTTAGCTTCTGGCTCTCGTTCGGGCATTACGCTGGTAGGAGTCTATCACAGGTCAGCTGAGGTCACTTTCATAGGAGCTCGTCCTTACCATTGCGAGGACCTCGTCGATGGCAGCATGTATGCTATCCGTAGATAGCGACTTATCCTCCTGAATGTGCCGCAAAGCTTCTACTACATTCAAATTGTGCTTGTTGAGGGAATCGGTCTCTCTGGTCAATTTTGACATTCTCCTAGTGCAAATTAGAGACGACTCTCAACTCGAAGAGGGAGGGGCTTACTTTCGCTCTCGGTCCCGTTTCCCATCCCCATAAAAGCAGGGGACACTAGCATTCTTACATCTTTGACATGGATGTTCCCCAGAACATGCCGCCTTGGCTTTCCGACAATGATCGCAAGCATGCGTCGTCCTCCCCTTCTTGTCGGCTGTCTGCGACGGTGGAGGGGGATTCGAGGACTTCAAGGCAGGTATAGCAACCTTGCCTGCTGGTGCTGGCGAGAACGCTGCTTGGGCCGGATATGATTGAGAAGAAGTAGAGGGTAGGTACAGACCGGGATGTTCTGCAGAGGACAGAGAAGCGTAACTCTGAGCTATGCTGTGTTGCAAAGAAGCTTCTTCTTCGGGGGGTGAAATGTCACTTCGTGGACGTTTGGATCCACGCTTCTTTCCCCGCCCAGGCATGGGAATAGGAACGGATAGCGAGGTGTACTAATCCCTTCTATCGATCTTCAGTAGCTCGCACGGAAAGGTGAGTGATTGACTAGGGATATCTCTACGTGAGGCGGCTGTCCTGGGCCGTGAACGAAGCAGTGCAGCCCAAACAGGTGACGGAAGTATTTCTGATGGTCGGTGTGATAAGCGAACACAAGTTTTCTTGAGCCATACAACGCTGGGAGTGGAAGGCAGAGGCATTGCTCTTGCTCTCCAAGTGGATAGGGGAGATAGAGTCAAGATGTAGGGGGGAAAGCACGGCAGATCGGTCAGATTTCAACAGATCTGAGGACAGAAGTACATGCTCTATCTACAGAATCAGGTCGTGGGGTGAGCTGAGAGAGGGCTGCAGCAGTGCTATTTTGCAGCAGGGATGCACGTAATATAATATGAATGTTGCCAGGACGGAGGAAAACTCCGGCAAATGAAAAGGGCCAACGACCAAGACCAAGACCATGAACGCCTCCAGCAGTTTTTGGTATAGAGAGCACATGGACATCGCCCGGACAAAGGCAACGAGGGGGGGAGGACAGGGCAGGACAGCAGGACACCGCAAGAATGTGATGAGATGACGATGGATCGAATTCTGAGAAAGACCAAACGTTGCTTTAGCGAGGACAGGGCAGCGGAGAAGGGGCTCCGATGCTGCTCTCATAGGCTGACCGAGTGCAAAACCATTCGATGTCTCTCGTAAGTTTGAAATAGAGCTACCGAGATACACGCAAGGACATACATATCATAACAGTCTTGCCTTCTCACACGAGTGGCACAAGACGGAAGAAAGGGGGTTTTCTTCACCAAATGCATTTTTCGGGACCTGTGTCGAGTCGTCTCGCGCCAACTTCCCACGCACTGGCTTTTGGTCCATCCCATCTCATCGCGATATCAAAGTGGCGATGATGCACGAGGCATGTATAACCCAGCAAATGCTCGGCCGCAGGGGTAGGGAGTTCGCTACCCGTGCATCGAATGGAGGCAGGAACAACGAACGACAGTGATCAATTGCATGCCTTACACTGCGCCGGCGAGTACACTTCTCCCTCGCATGCTCATCATCCGATACGAAGCAGGCAGGCTGACAAAATGCCACTAGCTATATCATCGGCTTGCTGCAGTCATCACCCCACCTCTCCTTCAAACGAGCCCCCCCTCCCCCATTAGACATCAAACATCCCGTCGTCAAGACCATCTCACCAACCTCTTCGATGTCGACAACAACCTTGTCTCGGCCGGATTTGGCACGCCAACATACCGCGGACGTTGCAGAACGAGACTACTTCGGGGAAAATCCACCCCCAATCGCACTCGAAAAGCATACACATTTGGCAAGGGAATTCATCGCTTTCCATGCAGCAGCTGGCAGACGTGTAGTTCTAGTGACGTCCGGTGGCACCACAGTTCCCCTCGAAAGACAGACAGTTCGTTTCATCGACAATTTCAGTGCCGGCACTCGAGGTGCAACCTCTGCCGAATATTTCCTCGAGACAGGCTACGCGGTTATTTTTCTTCATCGCCAATTTAGTCTCTTACCATACTCTCGTCACTACAGTCATGCTACCGATTGTTTTCTAGATTTTCTCCACGAAGGCCCGAACGAGAGCGTCGTGGCCAACGAAGCGTATCGTCAGAAGATGCTGCAAGTCCTCCGGAAATATAATTCCGCCAAAGACCGAAACCTCCTTCTGACATTACCTTTCACGACAATCAATGACTATCTCTTTGTTCTGCGGGCCATTGCGCAGCTTCTTCGTCCGCTGGGGCCAAATGCCCTCCTATACCTCGCAGCAGCGGTCTCAGACTTTTTTGTCCCCCCGGAACGGATGGTAGAGCACAAGATACAATCAACAAATGCTGCAGATACACAAGCGGAGAAGGAAGCAGATGCAAGACGGGCCGCGCAAGAGAAGGAAGAGGAAGAGACATTTGACAATTTTGATTCTTCCCCCACCGTACCACGAAGCAAGAGATTGATTGTTGACCTTGACCCTGTCCCGAAATTCCTCAAGAATCTAGTTGATGGCTGGGCACCGGAAGGAATGATTGTATCTTTCAAGCTGGAGACCGATCCGGAGATCCTCGTTCACAAAGCTCAATACTCTCTCGACCGCTACCAGCATCATCTCGTCATTGGGAATCTTCTCTCGACACGAAAATGGGAGGTAGTATTCGTAGCACCAGGACAAGCCGACAAATGGATCAGAGTGCCAAGACATCGAAGAAAGAAATCGATTAGTGGCGTCGAGGAGCTCGTGGGGGTGGCCGCTAGTGGTGGGGATTTAAGCTACAAGCCTCTGGACCCAAAGGATCTTCCTGATGGAGAACCAGAGCTGGAGATTGAAAGCTTGATCATACCTGCCGTTGAAGAGTTACACACAGCTCATATTAAGAATTCTGCGCAGAGGAAGGCATGAAATGGAATGAATGAAAGCCACGATCAACCTTTTTTTCTGTCTACATGAGGCTATTGGAGAGAGTCGTGATGATGTATCACCCATTCTATGAAGAGGAGTATTGGCCTCGAAATTGCCCCAAGAAATGCATTTGACGAGGCAATTGAAAACCCATGAGTAGAAGGAATGTCTGGTGGTGAGTTTAGATCGGGCTGCTTCCGAACGAAGTCTATCATTGCTTAGGATGTCATCAATACTGATAGCAGTATATCAATCACTCTTGTTTCCCTTGGCATGCTGTCCATTTTGCTTTGTTCATTTGGTCTTCTCAGCTCTTGCGGTTCAACGTCCAGTTTCATTTCTCTCAACGACCAAAGGCGGCTGACGTTGGGTTTACATGAAGCGCCGAGGTAAACCACGAGTACAGCATGGTCCTTAGAGTAGCGGCTGTAGCATAGTTTCAAATATCTCCCGGCAGATCCAGTATAGACTCCAAATTTGGATTTGAGAATCTTTTCAACTGCCGACGCGCCGACTGGAGCAGACGAAACAATTGTAGGTTTGTTCCGCAGGGTGCATCTAGGGCTGAGCTTACCATACCAGCATCTGCAAGCTTCTGGAGAAAAGGAACATGTTAAAACACACGATGCCGTTTCAAGAACGTGGGGGAAGGCGGGGAGCAATAACGTTACGACCTCTGGCGTAACACCAACTATCTTCGAGTAGTTTTGCTTGACATGAGGGCTGATTGTCGGTCTGCACGCGCTGTGGTGTTCTGTCTCGAAGGAAATAAACATTGGATCATTTTGTACGACCATCTTCCTGTTCCGAAGGTGACGTTTCAAACAAGAACGGTTTTCTGATGTGGCCATAGATAGAATATATATTTCTGACTTTGCAGGAAGATATTGTTGCAATATGATGAGCACAGACTGCAGTCAGTCATTGGTCTCTAAGCTTCCACAACCCGAGAGGCCGAAGCAAAAGCAAAGCAACACCAAAAAAATCAAGCCAAACACCTCCTCACCTCCACACATTTCACTTCGGCCTAGCTGGCTTGCAGGAATTTGTTGGTGATTGACAGCAATGTCTTCCACTTGGCCTTGGTAATCTTGCAAACATTTCCTCTTCCCCTCTCTCTTCTACTCCATATATCACCCCATCATCTCATCTCATATGTATCAATAATCTTATCGTCATCCCCCCCCACTCATCCCCATCCCCACGATCCATCCCGATGCCAATGCTGCAACATCGCTCCCAGGACACCAAGATGCCACCACCCACAATGCGCAAAAGGTCTCTTTCTGATGTGCAACATACCGACGCTACCCTCCCGGCCGAGTACAACAGCTTAGATTACTTTCGTGAGGTGCTACAGCTTGAAGCCGGCCAAACGGAATCTCTCTTCGACGAGGCGTTGGATAAGGAAGCCGAGAAGTATGGCATTTCGACTTTACGACCCACGAGCTCCAATGAAAATACCGAATCTTCCCTGTGCGAATCTGCGGATACAACAGCCTCGCATTATCGGACGGGATCGTCGGATTCGCAAGAAAGTGGCAGAAGCGTGTCAACTTCGAGAACCTCCTTCGAGCAATCGAACCAATCAGCCATATCACTGCAGGCGAAGAAACGGCCGCTATCAGTGAGAAGGAGTCTATCGTTTTCAGATTATGAAAAATACCTGGTGCAGATTGATCCTGATGGGAGCAATGCAATCGTACGACCTCCATTACCAGCGGACCCTACCCCATCCTTGTTCTCAGGATCTTCACGAAGATCCTATTCCACTATCAAAAAAGGATTCAAGTCAAGACTGAAATTGAGGAAGAGTAAAACTTCTACAGAAAGTGTCAAGTGAGTCTACTTATCTGAATTGTCGAATGTCACTAACTCAATAGTTCCTGCGTTTGTTGCCGAGATGACTTCAAAAAGAGCAGAGCTCTTCATACCCTTCTCTGCTCCCATAACTATTGCGAAAAATGCCTGCGGGTCCTCGTCACCCACGCTTCGAACGAGGAATCAAAGATGCCCCCTCGATGTTGTGGCAAGCCAATACCAGGGTCAATTATTAAGACAATAGTAACTCATGAAGAGCAAGCTATGTTTTTGAAGAGCGTGCAGCAGTTTAGTACACCATGGGAAGCTCGAATCTTCTGTCCAAACGCTGCCTGTGGAGAATTCATTCCGCCACGAACAAAAATCGACCCTAAAGCTCCATTCGAAGTCATCTGTCGCAAATGCAGAACTAGAGCTTGCTCGACATGCAAACGTGCAACTCATGCTATCGGTCAAGATTGTCCTGCTGATTGGGAATTAGATCTAGTCTTGGAGATAGGAGAAAATGCAGGCTGGCGGCGATGTTACAAATGCCGAACTTTAATCGAACTGGCCCATGGGTGCAGCCACATTACATGTCGATGTAAGGCACAGTTTTGCTACATTTGTGGTGCTGTCTGGGACCCAGTGGTTGGTTGTCCGAATTATTGTAATGGGGAAGTGGAGCTTGAAAGACGGCGTATTGTGGAAGCAGCTCGCATTGAACAACTAGCGCTTGAGAAGGCAGCTAAGGAAGAGGCAGAAAAAATCGAAGCAGAAGAAAAAGCGGCAGCCCAAAAGAGGACTGCAGAAAATCAAGAACTGAATGATTTGAGAGCCCAACAAATCAATGAACGCGATCGATTCTCGGCCTTTGAGAGGAAAATGAAATGGGTCATGTGGACTCGACATGGCAAATCTAAGCTGGATATCCTGGAACGCTATGGAGAATTGCAGAATAAGATGAAGGAACGTCATGCCAAGACAGCTGCCCATTTAGAGGATCGGCAAGTCGCTGCTGAAATGGAATTACGGTCGACCTTGAAACAGAGCGAAAGGAGTGTTCAGATCCGGCTGAGACATATGGAGGCTTATTGTGATGGTCCTGGAAGAAGTGCTAATGGTGTCAACCCTCCCCGAATAGTGACGGAAAGAGATTTGCGGGAACTGGGTCAACAATACAATCTCCGCGATGACCTGGGTCGTCTCCATCAAAGCAAAATCAACGTGATGCGCGACAAGCAGACAAAGCAAATGGAGCGTTTGATAACTCGACAAGAAGAAGAATTGGCGAAGTTGGGTATAAAGCAAAATGAAGAATTGGATGCTTTGGTTGATAATCTGAGTTTTGAAGAAGAAGGGCTTGTAAAGCTGTTTGATGATAAGAGGACGAGGTTGAAGAGGAGATGGGAGATTGCAGAGGAGATTCAGAGGAAGAAATTGGAGGCGCTTGAAGGGTGGAGATATGCTGCTATGCCGGCGGTTGAATGGCCAGCTTTGAGCTCGAGGCAAGTTGCGACGTTGTCTGTTGTTCAGGAGTGATCTCATCTCTTAGTTTGTCGTGGTTTGTTTTGCAAGAGTATATACTGCATTTAGCATATTTCTTTGGGCGTCATAGACTGCGGGACGGATTTATATCGGATTTTGTGGGGGATTGGGCTTGGGTATATCCTGGCGTATCGAGATTTGGGTTGAAGGGGTTCCTTTTGTCTGGTTGGCCATGGGTTGGGCTTTAATGTGAGATGAAATGAAGAAAAATGGAGTATAGATACCCGTGCTTTATAAAGAGAATAATTTTAAACTTTCATATATCATCTTTATAATAAATTCTATCTGTTGGCAAGTCCTTAGGGATACCTAGACCAGACACGATAATCTACTCGTTCTGACTCGCGCTAGATAATGCACCTTCGGCTGGTGACTCTATCTAATGTTTTGATGTTCCTACATTCCTACACTATCACTTGTTTCTTTTGATAGTTTATTCATTTAAATTTTCTTTATTTCTCAATAGTAAAAGATCTTTTATCGATTTTGTGATAATTTAGTTGGTTTCGTAGTCTAGATCCAACAGATCCGTCCCGCTTGATTAGTAAGCTCACTAGTGGAATGTCACGTGAATTTACATCTAGTCTAGCACTTGTCCTTTTTAAGAAAACATGAAATAAAAATATGCAGCATATTTTTTCTTATTTATTAAAAAAAATTATTATCACATCTTTTTCTAGTTAAGATCTCTATTAATTTGAATAATTTAAGAATGTATTTTATTAATAAATCATTCATGGAGAAAAGTATTGAAAAGGAAGGCGTCGCTTGAAAGTGGCGTACAGTTTTCAACGATTGACGATAACAACACCACATCGAAAACTATCTCACTCGCATACGACATGTTAATACAACTGATTTGCACTTCTTCAAACTCCTCGGAACGAATCTTTCGTGTGCCTCCACTTCGGTGCTCTCAATGAAGTTGAACCAAATTCAACATGATCAGCACGCCCAGAATGCCACAGCCATCACTCGAAATGGCGCATCTAAGGCGCCAAGACGTAAGATCTTGGGCAGCGTCACACAAGCTGTCAAGTCTCCCAAAGGCTCTAGCACTGCACAGAAGAAGCCTCGGATTCCAGCTACCGACCCCCAAAAGATCGCTATTCTTTGGCAGAGAGTCATGGCACAGAACTTCCTCCAACTTAAAGCGAAAGCAAGAAGCCCCTCCGGCCAAACTAAACAAACAAGAGCCTCGGAGACCACCTATCCCAGTAGAATCTCAATTGCCTCATCTGCTAGATCATCGGGAATCACCATCGATAATCCTGCCTTTCGCGAACTAATCCTTAACCCTCGACATATATCTATCAACCGCCGACCTCTATCTCGATCAGCATTTCAGCACTTCCAAACTTCCGCTCCTAGTCGATACCAAGACATCCCCGCTCTTACGAACACAACAGTTTGGTTGGAAGGAGATGATTGTTTTAAGACGAATATTGTAGACCAATATAAGGAAATGAAGGACTGGGGTTTATGTGAAGCGGAATATGCACAATATGCTTTGGAGCATCTGCTGAAGAGTGAAGTCCGGAATCCACATTCCGAACCCAGTCAAGCTTGGAAAACAAAACGAATGATTCAGCTTGTGGCGAAGCCAGAATGGCTTTGGGAGCCCCCACCGATCATCGATAAGCCTCCAACGAAAGATTACAATTTCGATATCCGTCCTGATGCCTCATATTGGATACCAATCGACGTTTTCAACGATCGATATAAGGATTTGGTTAACGAGTTGGCTTTTGTCAAGTACGGCAAGATTCTTTGCCCTTATCTAAGCATCGAATTCAAGAAAGACGACTCAAAGATAGAGAAGGCCGAGAATCAAGTCGCTGTTGCTGCTTCAATGGCTCTATATAACCGATTCAAGCTGAAAGAGGGACGCCTACAGAAGAAGAACAAGCCTTGGTCAGAGAAGCATCTAGCCAATGTCAGACATTACGGCATATCATTCGCAGCGGGAAATTTTATCATTTGGTGTATTCGTCCCAATAAACCACTCGACATCAACGCACCAGAAACATGGACGGGTTGTGTCATGGAGTCGAGTCACAAGAGCAGCTGTTATTCATTGGTTGGTGTGCAGAATCTTATGGATTGGATCAACGAGATCCATCGATGGGGCTTGACAGTACATGGTGATTCTTGTCAAAGAGATGTTCAACATTTGATTGAAGCAGATGATATCTTAAGAACATCTCCTGGGGAGGTTCGAGAGATTCAAGATTCAAATACAGATCATGAGCCCGCACCTGATGCTCTTCGGTCTTAAGCATCGTACCTTACACATATAACCTCTACTATCGCATTTATTAATAAATATGATAACTTTTCGTATTGTTATTATATATTTATTGTAAATGGTATAAAAATACAAATGTGATCCAGCTTTCCGTTGCCTACAGCATGTTGATCTGTTCGAAGTGACAATGGTTACACTTCCATCTCCCCCACTTCTTTGTCCTTTCGCCACAACCCTTACAATGATAGCCCTTAAATCTAAATAGGCCCTCCCTTTTCGCCCTTGGCAATTTTTTGGGAGTTGCATTCGCTAACTGTATCTTTTCGGCTTCTAGCTTTGCTATCATGCGACGACTCTCAGCTATAGAGGCTTCGATCTGAATAGCAAGCAGCCGGTTTTCTATTGTTTGTTAGTAACAATAATTATCACAGAACGTTCGGTGATGCTCACGATTTTTCTGGGCAATCTTTAGCTCTTCCATTTCAGCTGCATGTTCTGCTTTCAACCTCTCCTCTAGTCTTGCTATTTCCACCTTGATCTCAGTGCCGGCTTCTGTTTCATCGAGTCTTTTGCCTCTAGAAAGCTCGTCCTGAAGTTGAGTTGAGGTAGGCTTGTTCTTCAGCAAAGATCTAACCAACGCCCGGGTATGATCCCTGCTCTCTGTCATTAATCTCATGACGCTCGAACCACCGGCAATCATGTCCTTCCAAAAGTGTTGTTTCAAGTCTCCCTCGCGTTTTAACCCTTCCTCCTCTGTCACTCTGTTCCACATCGTAGTGACTAGAAGGACATTCTTCAACGTATTGTCTCCGCAAAGTTTCTTTATCATACGTAAGTTCTTGAGGCTAGGCCCTTCCATGCGCGGATCTATAATACGATGCAGGTAGATAATTCCCGAGAGGAGGATTCCGTCGTCGTATGTATCCTTCATCCAACTAGCTATACGTCGCAGAATTTCCGTGTCGCTAATATTCGTATCGCTGAAACCGGGGGTATCAACGAGCACTACATTTCTGTTGTCGATTCTGCATGGCACGCTCAGAACCTCTTCAGTGCCTATCGAAGACATGGTTAGCACCAAGTATTTCAAGACAAGGTTAGAATACAGGGTGGAATCTCACAAGACATAAGACCATGGCCGACTTGAAGATCCTTTCCAGTAGCGGCTTTGATGAAGGAAGTCTTTCCAGTGCCGGTTTGCCCAAACACGGCTATCAAAATAGGTGGTCTATCGTCTTCAGCAGCGGCCCTGTCGTCTTCCGTATCAGAAGTATCTGCAGCTGAAGAAGAGTCTGCAGAATATAGATCCGTAGTTGGAACTAGCACTTCTGGATCCTGCATCGTCGTAACAGGAAGTTCCCAGTTACTGTTCCATGCACCCGGCATTGGAAAGGCGTTAAACATTGTGAGCGGTTTAGTCGGCGTTGCTGATCTGAAGGAGAAGATTTTTAACATTGCTCTCTCCTCTCGCAGTCGATAAGAAACCTAGATGTAAAATATTTCTTCGTACGGATGGGTTGCTTATTAAGTACTCGGTCTCCCCATTCTAGTACATTGCATGGTTGAACGAATGAGAGAAATACCGAGCTTGGAATAAGGTGAAGAGTGGTAGTACATACTTCCGGTCGGCGATCATCCATCATTGGAAAAGATGAATGAGATAAGGGAAGGAGGGGAGAGTCACATGCAAGGTAGGCGAGCAAATAAGAACCAGGTCTGGTTGCTGTAGGGTAGGACAGGTGGGGTTGATATCAAAGTTTAGTGCTCTAAAATAGAAGCGGTGCATGATTGCGAGTCCGAGAGATGGACTGCGATTGAGAACTGTTAGTATTAGCGTATGGATAGTAGTCAATTTGAGCGGTGAAGAGTATCATGGCTGCCACAACGAATATTAGTATAAAACAAATATACTAGAAATAAAGAATCCACCCTGTATTTTCTCTTCTTCTCCACTGCCTTGTTTGATTCTTATCAAGAAATATATGCGCAGGTCCCGCAGATGTAGTGTAGCCTTAACAAGAGTTGTAGCCACAGCTCACTACAGCTCCTTAAGCGAGCCCCTTGGTTTCTCCCCCCTTTTAAAAAAATTCATGAATTAATTAGATTTGATAGATGAAAGCTAGCCTTCTTACTTTAATTATATTTATAAAGTTATATAATAATCTCTTCGTATAAGAGCGATAATTACTAAGATTTCTTTAAATACTGTGACCAACTGGTGTAAAAACTTAAGAATTTGAAACTTGGTAGAGAAAAAGAGAAAAGAAAAGAGAACGAGCGAACTATGTCTAGTAGGCCACATGTAATACTAAATGTGACGTCCTTGCCCAAGACATATTACCTGATCTCGTCTAGCCTAGCGCCTCTCCGAAGAAGCACCTGAAAAGGTCCTCCTCTCCTCTTCTCTTTAACTAAGTATTTTGATAGATGATCTGTTAGCCACTGGACGAACCATCACGCCTAAGCGAGAAAAAGACAGTGCGTTAGAAAAGTTGGAGAAGTAGATGAAAATCTCAGCGTACAGTTAGTTACTCTTATACGAGAGCTTCCTCTCGAACCCATCTTGCTATCATTTTTCTCATGTCAACTTCAATAAGTACGTCGTTTCCAAAATTCAGTCAAATAATCTCAGGTTTTTATCTATGACCCCTTCCTTATATGCAGGAATAATCCACAAAAAAATTTTCTTCAAACCAGTGCCTTTAACATGCTTCTACCTCTCCTCTTTCTATTCAACCTCGCCATCAACACCTCTCCTCCCTTCTGCAATCTTCATTACTTCACTATCTTAATTTCCCCATCTCTCAAGGAATTCCTGCCTCTCACTAACCTTATTTTTCACATTTCTCTTTCCCTAGTAACAACATCCTCCCCACACTACCCTCATCTCCTTTATTCTTCCATTTATTCCCATTCTTCTAGACAACCCTAAACAACCCCGTCCACCTTCAAAGCAACAACCCCAAAATGCACGCTGCGAAAATCATAATTAGTGGTTTCCTCTCTTCTGCGTCACTTGTTTGTAGCGTTCCTGAAATTACTGCTCCGCTCGGAGTTTGGCTTTTTAGAGTACTTTGGGTGGTATGAGCAGAGGTTAGAGAAGAAGTTAGTGATGCTGTGTTTATAGAGGAAGTAGTACTGGCTGAAGAATATAGGGTCGGAGTCGTCTCGGTCGAAGCAGTAGGACTAACTAAAACCGGATACGTATACGTAACCGCTTCCGTCCCAGCAGCAAGAGTCGTCGTAGCAGAAAATGTATCAGCCACTAGAACTGTAGTTTGCCCATTTATGGTCGTTCTGGATGGGATCCACCCTTCTCCGCTAAGAGAGGTGACGCTGGAAGGAAGGGGGATGTCGGTGCAGTCGGGCGCAGAGGATGCCTGTAGGCAGGATATCCAACTACTTACAGCGATGGTAGATGATGCAGAGTCCGAGATGGAGGAAGTTGCTTCCGAAGTACCTGAACCCATCACCGAAATAGTCCTAATCAGCGTTGATGTTCCCAATACCTCATTCCCCGTCCCAGTCTCCAAAGGCGCACTCTTCACAGCCGTAGTGATAGATAGAACAGCACAAGGAGAAAGTGGATCTGAAGGACATGCAATAGTATATGTTGATTCATTATCGCAGGTAGCACCTTCGTCTGCACAGCCCGTATAGGTATAGACTATGTTTGTGGGCGCGGTGCCGAAACCTTGGCGTTTGGCTATCGGGTTATTTGGAGAGGCTGCGTAGATGTATTGTGGGTCGAGGAGAATGAAGTAGTAGAGAAGGTGGATGGCAGATATTGCCAGGATGAGGGTGAATATGGCGATTTTGCTTGTGGTAAGCCGCATTTTGACTTGTGTATGTTAAGATATGGGTTGTGCTTTAACTTATTGGACCGGGCTTGAAGATATTTCTTTTTTTTCAGTTTAGGTTAGAGTCCAAGAAGTGTTAAAAGAAAATACACTCTAGCATATAGCAACCCTATTTATAAACGTTTGATGTTATACATATTTATTCATCTCCCGATGGCGTGAATTGCTCAGAGCTCGGTATGGCCGCATCACATGTCGTTGATAAGCGCTGTCAACCCTTATTTGTCACCTCTTGAAAACATTCTCTTACTTTGACTGATTCAATGCCATTCAAGTACAATTTAACAATCTCAATAACTGCTTGTTAAGCTGAAATTATAAGATTAAGGGCAGAGTAGCTAATGATGGGATTTGATGGATGAAATTATACTAATTAATGATGAGAGAAGATTAGAGATCTATCAGGAGCCAAGTAACCCTATGAGATCACTATGTTAATAATAGTTCATGACTTCAATCTCAATTGTCCCATTTCAGAGCTCGCCTCGCCTCGCTTAAAACTGGCTTCATCTTTTTTCTAATGACCTATATCAGCATTTGTCTTTCAGTCTGCGCTATATTATCTCATATATTTATATACCCTTCTAGATACTCTTTCAAATAAAGTCTATTTTCCATTTAGACCTACTGATAAAGAGAAATAAAATCCCAGTTGTCTGCCATCTCGTTTTTCACCTTCGTCTCTAATCATTTATTTATTCTATTCTATTCTATATTTCGATCAAGAATACTAGTAATTTGGTTGACAATAGATAGTCTAATAAATAACAACTATACTAAGATGACACTCCTTATTCCTAATATTATATTCTCTCTAGCTCTCTTCTCAAAGTTAGTCCTAACATGCAGTGCATATCATGTACTGCGCATGCGATCAAAAGCAATATCTGGTGATGTTTCGAAGCATTCATTTATACCTGTTCCTTCCTGCCTCTCAAAGTTCACAGCCACAGCCTTATTTCCTGCAAGCCTCACTCAACCATTCTTGCTTCACCCCCATATGCAATATCTAACTTCATCTTATACCTTCACTGTCACTTCTCTAAATTTTCACGCTATATAGTCCATCTCCCTCTCTTTTAAATCTCCCACACAATAGTAAGTCATTACAATTAGAATACTCACAAGAAAAAAGAAAGAAAGGATAGAGGCGAATCTTAACATTCTTTGCAGGACTCAAGTTGTTATACTATTGGCATATGCGCATCGCTTTGCAAAATTTGGTCACGCAAACAATAGTAGATATTTTATCACATTGTAGTCATAATTTGTTGTCGTCTATGAAATAGTCGTTTCTCGTCTAGCAATCAGGTCATCAAACAAAGCCTGCTCTCTGCAGCTCTCAAGCAAACCCCCTCAGTAGTCACCCGAGCCTAAGAATATTCCAAAAATCATAACTTGTAAATAATAAAGCAAAATCCCACCAATTCTCGCCACACTTCACTAGTCGTTTTCAAGACATCCTCCTATCCTATACTTCCAACTCCTACCGGCGAGAGTAACGATTTGCATTTTGAACGACAGCGAACTAATAAAAAATGACGGAACTATCCTATTCTAATTTTGCTCACCTTTCTCTACACTTTCCCCGCAAATGAAAGAGGCATATTACCGCTCATTAATTCCTGACTATCTACCTCAATCCCTATTTGGAATTCAGATTGCTTTTCTCATGCCTACTCCCAAGCAGAATTTTGGTTTATCGTATTTATAACTTATAATAGAGTAGGAGGAAAGGGATTGTGTATAATGACTATTCACTACATTTCGGAGAAAACGAAAACCCACCTTTTCTTATGAATAATGTATGTATCTTTGTTAGGATATTATGCTGTGACTTTGGCACTGATATCCCTTCAATCAACCGCTTCGTTGTTATATTATCACACTGTAATTTCAGACGAGACATTTTCAATTTACAGCACACAATGCTAGCTGGTAGATGGCTGTGGGGAAGAAAATTTGCTCTCTCTAGAACCTCTCACCTCTTTTATGTTTTGTAAATTCTTTATTTCCCTGCGTCTTTCTAATCCCGTCTCCATTACCTCCTCTTTCCCTTTGAAGGAAAACCTTCAGCAACTAATAACAACAACTAATAACAACCAACAACAACCACTTGTCCTCATCTTAACAGCAACAACAACTCTATTGTCATCCCTTTTTCATCTCTGTCTTTATTCCTAGAAAAATCAATTATGCTACCAATGTCCCTAGCGAAAAACTACTACTTCCAATTCCCAACCTCCCTCCATCCTCTTTGATCAGCTATCTCAACCACACTCGACGTGTTCAGGTGTAACCAGGTCTATTTTGTGGTCATATTGATATAAAGTTCTGGTTCCTGCAGGTTATATACTAGTAAAAGAGATAAAGTTCACTCACTGAAAAGAGTGAAGTATAAGCCGTTATAGGTGAGATGTAAGATTTAGATAACTCTACATACATATTCCAAAAAGAGGTAGAGTCACCTAAGGGCTGTATTCAATCCTCTTCTTTCTCTCCCTCCAGTTCATAATCTCTCTCTCTCTTAATGCATATAAAACTATGATATATAATGTGCCAATCCCTATTCTCAGAGTCTTTGGAATTATACTCAAATATATTTATCTCGTCCTAAATCATTTATTACACCTTTTCATTAGAATGATTAGCCATCTCGTTCTTATCTCAATGACAATAACCCTTCTTTCTATTCTACCATTGCCATCTTCATTCATCACCCCCTCCTTCCTCCATCCAACTACCGCTCTCATCCTCCCATTTAATCTCTCCACATTCTCTTTTCTCACTTTTCCCTTGTCTCTCCATATTCTGCATGATTTTCACAGATTTTAGCATTTGGGAGGATTTAAATAGACGCAGACGCAGGAGCTGTGGAAGAAGTAGAAGGAGAGATACAAAGTGAAAAACATATAGTGGGTCAGAGAGGAGTGCATGGGAGGACAATATATAGCTCGAGTTGAAGAGATGTATTCTATTCTATTCCCGTTCCTTCTTGCAGACGTACTATTTCCAGCTGAGCAACTAGCTGCGCTGCCCAGCGACTTGGAAGCCTCAAACCCACCAACCAGAAAACCACCTAGTTAGGAACCACGAACAACCAATGAACACCTAACCAACCACTACTATTTCTCTCCTCCTCAGTCTCTCGTTCATCTCTTCTTCTCTTTATTTCAATATTTCACATAATAGCATGACAATGACAATAAAGAACAAAACAACAAAATCAAAACTCTTATCATTATCACCTTGGTCTGCTCGCTTCATCGAATTCTCTCTCTCTATCACCTCACTCTCACTCTCACCACTCTCATCCATCCCCTCCCTTTCCTCCTCCCTCTTTCTCCTATAAGATCCACCACACAAAAAATGCAAAATCGAGGACAAAGAAACCTTGTTGATACCACAGATCATGTTTTGAGGGTGAAATGCATATTCGTTAATTGTCTAAGGAATAGAAAGGGGATGAGTTAGAGGAGAATTTATATCTGACTCATAGCCACGCTATTCCTATTTACTCAACCTTTATATCTGTGGAACGTGGAAATAAAAGATGAACACTTGAATACTAGACTAACTTGTCTGGAGTGAAATAAAATAAGCTAACCTTGAAGAAAACCTACCTGTGCGTATCCTCACAAAGCAAATCCTCATACTCCATATCCATCACTTTTTAGCATCACTACAGTATCGTGTCGTATTCCATCCACTCCCCTTCCTTTTCACACACTATCAATCATTCTCTAATTCATCCCTCGCAGGCATTAATTCAATTCCTTCTATCTCTCTGCCTTCAGAAGTTCCTATCTTCCCATGTGCATTGCCCTTTCCTCCATTCCATATGCACACCCCCTCCCACACCAAATCAGAATATCAACAATCCAACACAAACTTTTGTGTGTCAGCGCCACCAAAAAAGACGTCTATAAATACAGTTACTCATCTCTTCCTCCAAACGTATTTTTTCAAAGAAAGAAATTCTTCTCCCCTTCATCAGAGAGAAGAGAATGAAGAAGCTAAGCCAGTGAATGCAAGCTTCTTCCTTCCACTACCCACCCCATGTTCATCTTTTAGAGGGTATTAAAATTCCATAGCCATAACCACAGGGCGGCCGGCCCATGCTCCAACCTAAACGCCTCACGTTCTGTCGAAAATCGTGTGATCGAAACGTGCAAATCCTGTATGTGTCTGTAAAAAAGGGAAACCGTCATAACATTCGTGTTCGTGGAGGAAAGTGAGAAGCAGATTAATCGGGATTTGTAGCTCGCAGGACCGATTTCCCCGGTTGATGAACTCTTCGCGAGTAATCTCGGTCGTCTTGGATGGTGTTGATACTCTCTCGACTCTTGCTGCCTTCTCCTCGTTGATACACAGGCGCGAAGGGATCTAATCGAGGGTCGACCGGCATGAAACCACTGCTGTTCCGGGTGGATGTAGGTCCCACTGGTTCCCATGTCTCGACGACTCTTTTGCCATCGGTACCGAGAACAAATCGGGAATGCTCGCTCATGGTTCTGGAAGGGGTTGGTCCGTCAGCTCCTGTTGTTCCACTATCTCGTCGACTTCCCGATTCTCCATCTTCTCCATGCTTTCTCTTTCTCCAGCCGAAATAGAGGATCCCCGCAACCAGAGCGACGAGTGCCACCAAACCAATCGTGAGACCGACAGCGCCTCCTGTGCCGAGCCCTCCTGACTTCTTGCTTGTCGTCGTTCCGGTTTCATTTTGGGAATTGGGAGGCGCGGTCGGGGTAACGGTCACGGTATGGACTTGGCCGGTGACCGTCTGGAGGGAGATCGAAGGGGTCGGGGTCCATGTTGAGCTGGTCGAGGGGGGGGTGGTGGTGGTGGCGGCTTGACGGTCGGTTGTTGACGTGGAACTGCTCTCCGAGGAAGTCTGCCATAGAAGTCAGCGTGTTGTTTCCCAGCGCCTGATATGTCATCCTCCCAATGTTCTAGGCCAATAGAGAGTTCATACAGTGGGCGGCGGGTCAGGAACGGAAGATGTAGACGTCGAACTTGACGTTGGGGTCACAGGCAGTTCAGTCACAGTATCAGTAGTCAAAATCGTCACGGCAGTAGGACTCGTATTCGAAGGAGTTACCTAATGTCGAGAAGAAGTCAAAACGATTGCCAGACAGGCAAGGAGATGTCTGCCGCAAGTCTCGATCATGCTGCAAGGAAAATGACGTGGGGGAAGAGAAAATAGGTACTAACCGGGGAGGTCGTGCTTGCGGCCGTCGAAGAGTCGGATCCTTCGGTCCCGGAGGGGGTTCCTAAGATGATGTATCCATATGTATCCTTCCCACCGCACGTATCAAAGGGGTATCCAGGGCAAGCGTTTGCACAATTGCTCGTCGGTTCGGTGCTGGAAGGAACGTCGTCGGAACACCAGCAGTCATTGCCTTGGAGGACGGCGAGAGGATAACTCTGATTCGCGCAGAATGTTCTGCATAGACCATTCGATTGGAAGTCGCTATAATCTAGCGCCGATTGATTAGGATAAATTTCATCGGAAGGCATTCCGACCACTTACTTCCAGGCGTACTGGCGGTATTCAAGGTCGAGCAGTACGCAATGGTGAGACCATGTACGTGGCCGAGCAGGCCGACGAGGACGGCAGCGAGGGCGAGTCGATAGAAACCTCGCTGTGGAGGAAACATGTTGAGGAGACGAGGGGAGATGTGTCTGCGTGACGAGGATGGTGGTTGATGTTGTCTTCGCTGTGAATGCCATCAGTGGAATGAGGGGGGAAATCAGGGAGGCGTGCACACCATGGAATGAGATATCAATCAAGGTATCCCATTGAATCAGCAGCAGATGGTGAGTGTCACCTGGCAATCACAGCCATGTCACCACTTTGATTGAGGCTTGTGGGTTGGATCGGTTCTCGCGCGGCGACACAATGATGGTGATGGAAGGACCAGGTGGAGATTTTTTTCTTTGGGAGGTGGTGTGGTGGTGTGGATTTTGATCGTGATGGAAGGATGGGAAGGGCGGGGGGCACTTCTCGTACTCGTACCCAGGAACGGATAATATTGGCCGGCCACGGGAAAACAGATATTCTCCTGTCGACGGTATTGATGATGGTGATGGTCGATGAGCACGGGAGAAGTGGAAATCGGGATTAAAGTAGGAGCCTCATAGCGCGAGATCCAAGATGGGGCCCAGGGAGATTGCGGGTTGGGAATGGACTTTGCACGGCAGAAGGCAATAATCAAGAGTAAAATGATTCTTCCGAGGACAGAAGTTGTGCCTGCGGGCCTTCCACTCGGCCAAGGATGAGTAGATGGGAGGAAATGGACGGATGATGTTTATATTCAGCGTTGGGCATATATGTAAATGGTCCTTGCGGATTTAACTTCATCCAATGCAACGACGAGCGTGTACTTGTTGAGAAAAGAGTGCTGACTTGACTACATCTTCTCATCCCGATCGCCTTCTGTCTCGTGATCGCACGTGATGCAAGCGCTCCAAAGCAAAGGAAGCAATTTCCTGGGAGATCGCCCCTTCCCCTTTGACCAACGCCTCCGCTGTTAAGCTTTTTCCATGAAAATCCCTTCCATCCCTTACTTTCCTCCGCTTGCCGCGGTGGCTGAGATGATTGGCCATACAGAATCCTTTCCATCCGCATTCGGCAGGAAACTTCGTCATCGCGCGCACATGGGTTTTGATTGGGCAGGGTCCAAAGGAGGAGGTACGGATTGTACGGGTTTTGCGTGTGTTTGTATGTGTGTATGTATGTACATGAAACGACCTCTGCGCGGATCAACTTCTATTAATCTCCGATTGTCTATCCAAATTTGAAGACTTCCCCATCATTCCATCATTCCCATTCCTGAGCGTCTATGATGCAATCCGTCATTTCAATGCCAAGGAATTTGTCCCGGTCATTGTTTGCTGCGCTGGCTGTCCCCTTAACCCGTCACCCAATCGTTGCCCTGACGTCAAGTCCGAGTTTCCTGCCGTTGAATTTACATACACATCCCTGCACATCCCTTTATGGCCAATTCGGATAACACCCATCCCAAATTAGTCCCAATTTGGTGAACCACCATATCTCCTCCTCCTCCTCCTCCTCCTCCTCCTCCTCCTCGCCACCATTCAATTCAATCGCTTCATCCCCTCATCCTTCAAAACTTCAGACGGGGAAACCCACCGCATCCCTCACCTTCTCAGCAAATCAGCATTGGCCAGCCACTCGTAATTTCTCTCATCACGTGATCATGCTAATGCAGGAACTCTCCTCGTATTACATAAATACGAGAAATGCGAGAATTGATGGATTTGATGTGAGAACCTTATTTCCGTGGGAGTTTAGTTTGGTGAAACCTCACGTTCTACATATGTTCAGGGAGATGAAGAATGGAAAGAAGGATTGAAGATACATTATGAAGGGTCCCATTATGAAGACGTCTCTCTTGAAACGCATTTCTAAAGATGTTAGGGTTAGAGTTGAGTCATTACATGTCGTTAAGTGTAGAAAGCACCTACATCCAGCCAGTCTTTGAGCAGTTCCAATTCTTCTCACCATGCAACTTGCTGACGAACATATTCACATATTCATCGCCATCCTGTCGCCATCTCATCCCTGCTCTTTCTCCTCTTCTCTCTTCTCTCTTCTCTTCTCTCCTCCTCTTCTCCTCTCATCCTGCTCTCGGCACAGAAGCCGCCATCTTGCATTCATTACCAGCACCCCACTGCTTCACTCCCACACCATTCACACACCACCCTTTTCTTTCATAGCTTAGTCAAAAGTCACCACACATTAAATTCAACTTCCCCTCTTTATTTATATCAGCTCCCATCCAGAGCGAAACTTCTCTAAAAGTACACTTCAAACACATCTACTTTATGGCCGGGAATAACTACATACTTTCCCGTCTTTGGCATCATGCCTTTCCTTGTCTCTTTGCCTTTAGAGCTATTTGAGCACTACAAACAAGAAGAAGAACACTCCCCATCGACAATGATAGCAAAATCATAACGAGAAAGGGAGAACATAAATTCCAATTTTCCAAACCTTCCTAAAAACCCATCTGTTCATCCCTTAACAAGCCAGCTAAATAGATAACGAACCAAGTCTATTGTGAAATGATCTTTCCTAAACTTTCTTGTTGTTTTCTTCTTGAAATCAAACTGTTTATCTATCTCTTCGGCTGAAGACTAATTTAATGATAAAGGATGTTAGGAAGATTTGTTGGTTTTCCATTGATTAGGCGTTCAAGTCACTGTTTTTAATTACATATTCACTGGCTATCCTTAACCCTCAAGCTTCTCCTTTCCGAGCATGATTTCAATTATTAAACACCACCCCTCCCATTACCTTTCTCCTTAGCCCAAAATCTCTATCTAACCTAGAGAACAAGTTTGACTGTCTCATATCATCACTCAAACCACTCAGATTCTAACTTCACGTCTCTCTCCCCCCTCTCCTTCCCTCCTTCCATCAACTACTTCTCGTGAGCGCCCACGCAGCAATGAGAGTAGCAATCAATGAACAACAAAATCTCCTCATCGACAAGTACGAACCCAAAATCTCAATTCCTCCTCGCCAAAAAGGAAGGAGGAATTCGCTTCGATTAGTATACATTTAGGTATTCTTTGTATGTATTCTTTTTATGATGTAAGTATTATTTCCAACTTTCTCTATCAAGGTAGATCCTTATAGAGTAATCTCATTAATACTTGATTCACTCACTACTCCTCTTGACCAATTTAAGTTTTTCTTCCACTCTCTGCTCTACGTCCTTGCTCTTCACCACATCCATGACATGAATATAAATATCTCTTCACAACATTCCCACGCTATAACCCAGATAATCTCCTTCAGACTCGTCTCTGACTCTGATTGACGCGCTATGAAGACAGGACTGACTGCTGATTAGTGCCGTGGAATTAGTATAGATTAGTATTAAAATAGCAGGTTGGATAGTAATTTCGGGTGAGATATGGTAAGATATAGTAAAATAAGGAAGGACAGCAATAAAAAGTAATCCGGAGAGATGAACCACCGAAGGAGTATTGACAGTAGTTGGGTGATGGATTTTGAATATCTAAAAGAGGGAGGTAAGGATGAGCCTTGAAAAACGAGAAGCTGTAGAGGGAGAAGCGCAGCTCTTCCACTCTCGCTTTGATCTTTGCTCTCCTAGCCTTATCAGCTCCCAGAGTAACGACTTATTAAATAGAGAAGGAAGGGGGGGGTAGGAAGGGAGAAGTGCGGATTATATGATGAATATGCTCATTCTCCACTTCACCTCACTCCACACCTCTCTCATTCTCCACTTCACCTCCCTCCACATCCCTTCCTCGTTCCTCTCTCTCTTCAAGCCATAAACCACACACCCCACCACCATTGTCTTCCTGAAAATCCAGAAGACACTTCATCGAAGCTCTATCTTTAAACTCCCGGGATAGCATACTTTGCCAGTGATCATTGACATGGGTATGTATATATATATATATACACCCAAGCATTTAGGATATGAAGAGATAATCAGTCAATGACAATAATAGAAACAGGAACTTTCAAGATGGACAATAAACAAAAATCCTAAATCCTAAATTCTAGTTGATTTTCTGAAAAGTACATCCCAATAATACATCCCTAGGGAAAGCGAACCAAATGAGAGTATCCATTCCTCATTCCTTGTACTGCGATGGATATTAGTCGACTTTTCTTTCTTTCTTTCTTTCTTTCTTTCTTTCTAGAGAGATTTATATATCTCTTTGCAACCAGTTCTAACTGTCTGGTCTGGGGGCGTGTTTGTTATTGGATTCACTTACATATGATTCACTTCCCCTTTTCTCCCTCTCTCCCTCTCTCCCTCTCATCCTCCCCATTCCCACCTATAAATCCCACTCTCCACAGCTACTTCACCCTGCATAAACATACTGGCCGGGAGATTGCAAATATCCTCGGATCCCAAGGCGAAAGGAGTTAAGAGCCGGTAGTGTTATGATTTCTAGCGATTTACCAGTGATGGCTTTTAGAATAAGAAGCAAGATCATGATGATACGAGAAGGATAGCGGATGAGAGGGCAAGGACTAATGACAACAATAAGTTGAATCAACCTCAACCCAAGAGTGGTGGAGATTGTTAAAATCTTTGCTTGGAAAGGATGGCATGAGGAATTCATTCACTGCCAAACGAAATGGTCAAAAGATAAAAGTCCATATAGACACTAACACAGTACATTTAGCTTAAACATGCATAGCCCCCTTCCCATCTTCCCATTCTTCCCAGCCACTTCAGCAAGAAAACGGGGTCAGACTCGAGACGATAGGAATTAATGGTTAGGACTAAGTGACACACACACACACACACACACACACACACACATACCTAACTCACCCACTCAAACAGTGATGCGTTTAAATCAACTCAAATCTAACCTAACTATCCCCTCTCCCCTCTCCTTCTCTCCCCTCAACCCCTCAACCCAGAAACATCCCAACTCCCACATTCCAACCCAGATACTACACTATACTGTACTGTACTACACAGCACACCATCCAAAACAAGAGCTATCTAACACTAACCATTCTACGTGTGCCACTACCCGAAGGAAAGACCTCACTCACTCACTCACTCACTATACAGAGTCCCTTCCTAATACCACCTTCCTTTGTGCAATATCCATATCTGCCTTCCTTATATTATAAGCAACTTTCTAGCTATATTATATAATAGATAATAAATAAAATACTTAAAGGAATATAAAAAGAGAAAAATAAAAAGGCAATATCGTTTCAAGTGATAGTTTAAAGGGCAGAATTTAAAATTAGGGAATTATAGATAATTTCTATAGTATTTATTTGAAGGAAGATTTGCCAAGATATGAAAATTAAAAGCTCGGAGAATGTAATACAAAAACATAGGTTACTTCACACATCAAAAATGAGGCACACAATTATAAGTAGGTAGGTATTGGATTTCCATTCAACACAATGCTACCCTTCATCCATCATTCCTTATTCATCAGTCCAACCCTTCCTTCAAAGCATCAAGCTTTACTACTTCCATATCATCATTCATAATCCTACACTCCTTGCTCTTTCTCCCCATTCCTCCATCTGCGCTTTTCCTCCCACCGCAGAATCCCCCCAAAACGCCAGTGCAAATGCTTCACTCCTCGCCTGCGGTATTAAGCTGTTCCCTTTCCTTCCCTCCCTATACTATACCATGCTATGCCACAGCAAAATGGTATAAATTTCTGGAAAAAAAAAAAAAGCCTGGATATGCCCCCCTTTCGCCACTAACGCCATTCAATATTTCGTACCCCGCCAGCCAATCTTCTGGATTCTAATACCCACCTGAAGTGAGGAGCAATATACAATCTCTTCTTAACCAACAAGTTGAAATTTATTTCCGCCTGGGATGACATCATATCATAGTCGTGTCCAGTTTGTACATCTTCTAAACGTTCATCCGCTTTCAATACCTCCCTCTCCCTGCCCCACCCGGTTCGAACCCTTGTTCATAATCCAAGTTATGCTGACTTTGCGGTGCCACCTGATTGGGATTCCCCCATAGCGCCCCATGCACTGGCGCTGCTGCAATCGCCGGTGGAAGCTCTTCATCGTCATCCATTCCCACCGGTCTCGAAGAATTCATCCACTGCTCGCTCGGTTTCGGGGTTTGGTTATTCCTTGCTCGTGGTGCTCTTCTTGGGTCGGCTAATTGTTGGGTATGACTTTGTTGGACGGCGTACGGAGTGGGTATTGCGTGACTTGAGTAGGGCTCTGGATCTGAGAGCGCCATGCCGATGGTGTCGCGGCGTTCTAGGCGGCGGACGGTGCCTGGGGTAGGGTTTTGTCCAATGAGATGGTCGGGACTGCCATCTGATGTTGCGTAGTAGGGATGTGTAGAGGTTATATCTTGACCATCACTATCATAACGTTGAGAGGCGGGAACGTAGCCTGCGAATGAGGGCGTTCCTGGGTTGAGGGGATTCGGTTGCGCATGGGCGATAAGAGCTGCACCTTCATCGGAGGAAGATTTCTTGGTCCCTGGTATCCCAAAATTGCTCCTTCGGAATTCGTGGGCGATGGGGAGGTTAGGTTTATAGCCAGAATCGGTTGGTTGTAAAGACATGTCGTTGAGGTTGTCGGGATTGAGGTCCCCAATTTTATATGATGCATCGCTTTCTCGAGTCTTCACTCCGACGAATAACCATCTCATCCCTCGCGCAAATGCCTTTACCATATCCCAGGGATTCATCGCATCTCCAATTGCGTTGATCCCTAAGAACCCACCCTGCTTCTTCCCACCCATGTCATCCTCCGTTAGCTGGCCTGGCTGTAACTCCGGAAACTTCGCTCCACCCTTACGGTATGGAGAAAATGGGAAGGCCCATTGATGGAGCAATGCAAAAGCCGCCATCTCGACACAGACCAGGAGGGATGGGATACCGACTTTCAAATCCGGATAGGCGATAGTGGCCGTCGGTTTCAATATATTGACGACTGAGGAGGTAGCGACACTGATGAGGAAGGTCTGCCAGAAGGAGAGGAAGACGACAAGTTTGATGGCCACAATCTTCAGACCTGCTTTGTGTTGCGCAAGATCCGTTCGAAGCTGAATGTAGAACTGAATGATGCAGTACATGGTGATTGAAACCGTTGTGGCTTCAATCGCCTCAATCTAATCCCATTAGCAGATGCTTGCACGGAGATGCAGACATGACCAACCCAGATATGTGCAAATACAGGCGAATCTGAAGATCCGCAATATCGACCAAAATATTGAGTAACCACGGCGGTCAGAGTCATCGCAACCATGATAAAACAATACTGGTAGATTCCAGTCCAGATAATGTTGAACCATGTCAGTCCGCTTCTTGGTGTTCTCCAAGGACCTCGCTCTCCGCCACAGCATTTCTTGAACCAGTTGAGGGGGAGCACCCATGGTTTCGGTGTGATCCTTCGGAAGTATTCTTTTTGTTCGTGGAGATCCTCTGCCACATAATGGCAGAGGAGCGCAAAGAACGACGCGATGGCAAAAGCCTCATAGCAATCGGCCATGACTTGGAAGTATATGGCATGGTAGTAATACCAGAAGGAGAGAAATGATGTGACGGCATAGACGGGCACCATGAAAAGGATGCGAATAATACTATGAAGCGTCAGCGGGGGTCACGGAGGCATCGAGGGTCCAGAGCATACTGTCGTTGCTCGGTGGGTTTGGTATAGTTGTTGGCATGCATGAAGATGAGGAAGAAAGAGAGGAGGAGGGCGAGGATTGTCGATCCTCCGCATATGATCAGGCCGAGCTGGTGAAATGTGAAGTCTCCTGCGATCTTGACCTCGCTGCCGCCAACTGCAATGCGTCAGTAACTCGTCGACGCTGTATGGTCGAGGAATACATACTTCGCATATCATCCAGCGTCGCATTACATGTGGTGTTGATGTGGAAGACCATCTTGATGGCTGTTGGTCTCGTCGACCAATGGTTTCACCACGGCGCAGCGCCAAAGGGGATATCCTATCCTTTCCTTCAATCCCTGGCTTTGTATCGCGTTGTCGGTCGGAATGCGGTTGTATTGTATTGATGGTCCAACTTTCCTTCCACTCCCACTAGGAGGCGTGCAGAAAACGACGATGGCTGGGTTGGAGGTCTTCGGAATCAGCGAGTCGCAATTTATCTGTTGGCTGGTCAAGAGTCAAACAGCTCATGAATCAATCAGTTGAAGTCGTGGTGAATAATCATCCAGTGAGTCGTCGGATGGCAGTGGGATCGTCGTCATAAAGTCGAAGAACAATTCAGAAAGGGGGGGAGGGATATGGAGAAGGACGGTAGAATGTGGCGGTGGTGAATGAGTGTAATATTGGGAATTGCAGTCGCAGTCGCAGTGAGGGCAGTGAGGTCAGTGGGTGACAGTCGGAAGAAAGAGAAGCTTGTTGTGGCTGCAGATTACGATCTTCCACCATTGATTTGCGCGACTATGACCATGACCATGACCATAACCATGACCATGACCAACGACCAGTTGGACTTGGATGATTAATGCAGGGGAGGCGCGGCAACCGCATTGCATAACTTAATCCACTGAAAATCGAAATTGAAATTCAATTTGAGCAGCGGTCGGTCTTTTAAATTCCTCAACCTCTTTCAAGTTCCTGCCTCACATTCCTCACCTCCTCCCCTCCTCCCCTCCTCCTTCCCTCCTTCCCTTCTCATCCTCACTCTCTCTCATCTCATCGTGCAGCAGGCGCACGCTTCCTCTTTCCCAATTCGGTCTTTGGCCTCTTCCGTCAAACACAATTTCAGACCGCTGCCAAGACTTTTGCAAATCACCCATTTCATCTCACCCGCTCCGTCCTGCACAGCCAGAAACCACGCGTTCCAAGGCCGGATTCGCCATTGAATCCACAAGAAAACGGCGATGCTACACGGAATTCAAAGAAATGAAACGCCTTGGCAGCGAGAGAGAATTCGACACTATCGCCATGTGAAGTGGATGCCTCGGAGCAGCTTGGCGGGAGAGGTACGGATCAACCAACGGCAACAAATACTACGGCATCGCATCATTCAAGTTTCTCCCTATGCTACATACTTCATATTCATACTTCATATTCATACTTCATATTCATACTTCATATTCAGCCTGTCGGTTTCGGAGAAGCATGCGCTCGACTGCCGATCGGGCCACGAATAGCGTTCTTGGTCTCCAGAAGAAGTCTCATCGTCGTCTGTTACAGCTACACGAAGCCGGGATGGCTGTGTCACCTGAAACTCTCGGCGGGGCATTGCATCCTTGGTAAGGTACAGTACAGTAAGTCACATCACGTGCGAGAATCACATGGTTGACCGGAAATAGATTCAAGGGATCCTCTTCTAAATGGCATTTCTTTCTTTGGACCTCTTTAAACTATCATCTTCACGGAAGTCTTCCCTGAGCCATCTCCGCTATAGCCTTATCGTTGCCAACACATCCCTCCTAAGCTTCATCATCCTGGTCATTCTTCCTTCGTTCCCTTCCTCGCATCCTTCCTCCCGAACGCCTGATCCTATGCCCCGTCGGTAAGCACTTTTTTCCTACGTTCTCTATTGTCGTTTATGTTTCCAGACGATCTGAGGAAGGTCTCATTATCTAAGTTCGGCTTTCATCTATTTTGCTACGCTGCGTTTTTCCTAAACCGGAAAAAGTGACCACTCTTCAGCGAGTACGCTCCTAAACACCCTCTTTCCCTAGTACCCAAAATTTGCGTATGAACTGCTGTCTCGCACTCATTGCCAATGATATGCGGGAGACTATGATATGTTATGGCTTGGGCTGCTGAGATAGCTTTTTATATTTCTTTTCTCCTGGCGAAACTGAGCATTGTGGTGATTCAAACATACTCTGATGTGATGAAGGAGGTCAAGAAATGAAGTTGCTTTTATACATTCCCTTGGGAATAATATTTGACCTCGGCGACTCGTCACCAACCAGATCTGAAATGGCCTAATTTAGGCTAGCGCTCCCGCACCTGCATGCTGAATAATTTGGCTCGGATGCTGACAAGGGCGTGGATAAGCATAAGCATCAAAATCTAGATTTCATCTGAATTCAAGTGGGAACAAAGATAAATCATTATGATCAATCAACAAGTAATCCTCTCCTCATCATTCGTAAGTGTGCTCTCTCCAATCTTCTCGCACATTCTGGTAGACTTTCCTAAAGTCTATATATGAAGCTCGTTCTCTTTCTATCGTCCATTTTCATTGCCTCAATTTCAATTCTCTGCTACAAATCTTCTACCCAGTATCGCAAGCTTTTGCGAAATATAACTCCCGCAAAACCAACAGTTCAGACTACGTCCGCAGACCCAAGAGATAATCACATGAGTAGCACAGCCAACATCCTCAAATCCAGCATGTCCAAAGCCTTCTCCCACGCCACAATCACTCCCCGTCGTTCTTCAGAACGCGGACACGCAGATCACGGTTGGCTTAACACCTACCATACCTTCAGTTTCGCCAACTACCGCTCGCCCAAATTCCAAGGCTTTGGATCCCTCCGCGTCCTCAATGAAGACCGTGTAGCGGGAGATTCGGGTTTCCCTACACATCCCCATCGCGATTTCGAGATCTTCAGCTATATTTTGAGTGGCGAGTTGACGCATCGAGATAGTATGATGAAGAAAGGAGACGAGGGACCACAGGGAGATGATTTCTATAAGATGAAGAGGGGTGATGTGCAGTTTACTACTGGTGGAACTGGTGTGTTTTCCCCTTTCCCTTTACTGTTGACGGTATAATAACTATTTAAATAGGAATCGCACATTCCGAACAAAACGAATCAAACGAAGAAGTGCATTTCCTGCAAATCTGGGCATTACCATGGATACGCGGTCTCACACCCCGTTACCACACCAAAACCTTCTCAGAAGACGCCAAACGCTCCGCTTTCCTGCCCATTCTCTCTCCTTTAAAAGCCGGCAAAGGCGCTTCTGCCGCCGAGGAAAAAGCCGCTGAACCTATTTTACCTGATACAATTCCGATACATGCGGATTTGGTGATGGCGGCGGGGATTATTGGGGTGGATAAGCGGTTTAAATGGACGGTTGGGGGGAATGCAACGGAGAAAGTGGAGGGGAGGAAGGTTTATGTGCATTTGCCGATGACGAAGGGGGGGAATGCGAGGATCAGGTTAGATAACAGGGAGGATGCAGTGTTAGGTGAGGGGGATGGTGCGTTTATTGAAGGGGTGAATGCCGGGGATGTGTTGAGTGTTGAGAGTATTGGGGAGGCGGAGGCGGAGGTAGTGATCCTCGATAGTGATTGATGGGATTATTTATGTACTTTCTCTATCTACATTATATGAATTAACATTTATCGTGTCCAATTGCGCGGTGTAATCACGGTCCCTTTTCCTTCTCAGTTTCCTTTTCATTTGTTGTGATTCTTCAATTCTGGGCTGTTGATTTTGGTAAGTTCTAATCTTCGGCGTTGAACCGTAAAGGATACATAACACGATTGTTTACAGTAGAAGAGGTACAAGCACAAGGTAATTCTTGTTGATGCAAATGGGAGTGGAAGAGCTACCCTTCTCCCTCCACAGCTTCCCGTTTTACAAGGCTCATCCTCACCTCTAAGTATTCAAAAACCACTACTGCCAACACCCCCTTGATTCTTTCATTTCAATTACCTTTCACTGCCATCCCTCATCACCTCACCACGCCTCACCTAACTTCATTTCCATCAATCAGTATAGTACATTCAATATCACCTAACCCAATTCATCTCTGTCGAACTTAATCCGTACATAGGAGATCAGAAGAAAGTGCGGATAGATGGGACTTGTAAAGTGGATTTGTCTTTGGTTCTGGATATTTAAAGACCGAGCAAGTCTACTAGAAATTAACTATGGCGAACTTATTAATTAATGGCTTTTGATTGGATGGGGAGGGAGGGGTTTTTATATCTCTCTACATAAACAATAGCTACCCATCTATCTGGAAGGTAGGTGCGAACAACCATTACCCATTAGCTCTAATCCCTCTTTTCACTGCCACTAATGTTTGCAAACCCCATTCGGATCTGATCCCACACTAGTAGGCCAGTTTACCACCCGTCTGAGGGATATAAAGCTAAGGTCTTGAGGGGGCTTGAGAATTTGCAATCGATATGGATTTGTATTCGATATGGTCAAGTCAACTTGAAATTCAAGTTAATTGTTTTCTCAAGCTCCGATTTGCGCGTTTTGGTTCCAGGAAGGTCTGATTTCGAAAGGGAGAAGTCAACTTTATTTCGCCTCTGATGAAATAATCATTGTCGATTGCAGGATTTTCAAATTTCTTTATCTTGTTGTCAACAACCAGACAATCATCAATTACACACTCGAGACCCAAACAGCCACCAGAGGTGTTCTCCATAACCTTTACAATCATAGAGTTGAAGCCTTTGAAAGAAGGGGATTGACATCGTTCATCAAGTCCGCATCAAGACTATTACATTTCTCAATCGAAGTTAAAGAGTATCATTTTATAGACTATAAGCAGTACTTTCAGCGAGCGTGCTAGCATGAAGTCTGAACCTCAGTAAATAAAGAGACTAGGTGAATTAATAGCATCAGTTCAGCTTTGACTATTTGATTCAATGTGCAACGTGCTCAAAGGGAAAAAGGTGGAAGCAGAAACAAAATATATTTCCTAGGGAACTAGAGACTCTCTTAAACGCATTTGACATGCTGATCTACTTGCATGCCTCCGGCTGGAGAAGTCAGCCTTTGTATAGTCGTAAATCTTCAAGGCACTAGCTTACTTCACCTGAAGTGCACATGAATGGCGTCTGTTCGATTCACCAATACAGTTGCTTTACCTATAGCGACTTACTGATCTTACTGATGGATATTCATTGATCTCGGGATTTGAAAGGCCTGTTGAAGAAAAATGAGTTAGCCTGCAAGTATTAGTCATAGGCTCTTCTTACCAGTCTCAATGTGAGTCCAAGTATTCTTTATTTTCATCACAATATTATACTCTTATGGCAGTCATGGCTTATTTCTCATTGAATCGTACAGGTGTTTTAGAAATAAAAGGTTCTTGCTATTTTGGAAGAAGCAAGCAAGGTATGATCTTATGGACGTATGCTTTATGGACAACCTGTTTTGAAGAAAGAGACTTTGTAATTATGGCGCGAGAATTAGCACATGATTATTTAGGAATGCCTCATGCGATATTTATAAAACTATTATTTTAGATTGGAAAGAAATGGCATTTTTTTGATGCAAGGATATTTTGCACGTTCTTCGCGATAGGTATAATAATAGGAGAGCTTTTGATAAGCGAGCCAATGAATTTTAGCCTTGTAAACGACGATAGTATGAGTATGAACGCGAAGCCAAAAAGCTGACTAGCTATCGGAATTAAGATGGCCTGAGAAGTTGGCTTATTCTAAAAATAGGCCTGAGCAACTAATGACCCTTGGGATGTTTCATGCCTCACTCAGCTCTGCAGTCTTCCTAAGGCTGACAAGCAAAAGCGAACAGTTGAACGAAAAACAGTTAAAACCACGAGGCATCCTTTCTCACTTGCCCTACATGCAGAAGGGGCGGAGTGGTGTTGACCCTAGTGCTGATAATCTAGACCTGCGGTATATCGTTGTCACTGGTCAGAAATATCAAACTGCAGCATTATTCGGCTAATACCAACTTTTTAGCCCAGAGCCTGCAAGAGATTCGGTCTAAACGGTGGCAGGGCGGCTTCTACATTGCTTTGTCTGAGATTCTACAGAGATCAATAAGGACACTTTGCGTTGTGAATTTCTTTCTAGAGTCTGGAAGCTCACATACCATATTTTCATCATTTTAGAATAGCTAATGTCTTATGGGGGGTAACATGCGGTACAATAAGCCTGTATTGAATGGATACATCAAATCCGTGCGGGCTATGAATAGTGTCTGTCGCAAAGTAAAGTACGCCTTGTTTACGCCTTCGCAAAGAAACCTCCTTCTACCTCTACTCCATTTCCATATCCACTTTTTCCAGTTCCCTTAATCAACGTATGAAAGACAAAGAAGGGCCATTTTTGTGTGTATGAGAGAAAGAGCAGAAGCATTTCGTAATGGTTTGGAGAAGGCTTTTAAGGAAAGTGGACAGTAATACATTCATTAATACCACACGAACTCCTATCAAAAATACAACATTAAAGTCGTTGAAGATTGTTTCATGATGTGGTCATAATCAAACTCAAAGCATCATGAATCATGAGAAGAATGGAATGAAGAGAATGGCGTTCGAAGGGTATCAGTCGGGCCCTGCAACTGAAAGCCGTGTCGTGAAATGCAAGTCACGGATCAGGATGACCAGGAAGATTTGCCGGGTAAATATGCCCATGATGATATTTAGTAATGTGCGCGTTTAAATCCGACTGACTGGAAAACCCATAATCCACCCCTTGAATATGTTTCCGAAGACAATTCTCCAACTCACAAAATATGCGACCATGGAATTTCAACTGATGCTCCCGTCTGTGGTCCTGACGGTTTAGATTGCCTTTGCCTTGGCAGAAAGGATGGGGGCATCGAGTAGGTTCTTCATGCACGCTCTCGTGATGTCGGTTTAAGTCGCCTTTGGTGCCGAATGGTTTCGCTACGCATCCGTTTTCCAGACACCATATCCTTTTCTCATGTACCCGATCAACGTGAAGGAGCCATTTTTTGGGGGTCTCAAAGACTTCAGGACAATTACAGATCGCCCATGGACATGTGTGAGGTCTCCAGATCAGCAGCGGATTCATGTGATATCTCCACGTGTGAGCACAATATGAGTCGAGGTTATCACAATGGTTCCCACAGTGATAGCAAATGAAATTATTTAGTGGTTGTTGAGAACCACTATAAGTAATCGTGCTTCGAGTTTGACCAGTGTATAAATAATCACTGGGCTGAGAGACGGCTGGAGGAAAGTCGGCATTCGAGATCGCCATTGCTGTATGGCCAGGTGAGTAGCTTGTCTTGTTCGGCTGCACGAAGGTTTCGGATTCCAGACTCGAACCAATGTTATAAGAATACGGCACAGGTTGTGGCGGACCGGTACGACTATTACTGATCGTAGGTGCAGGATGTCGGCCCAAAAAGGTTGACTTGTCCATCGTATAAGGTTCATCTTGACCTAGCAGGTTTGAAGACATTGATCCGATGTTCATACTGTAATTATAGGATGACATATTGAAGAGAGAAACCGGTGTCGTTCCTCCCGTGCTTGATCGAGGTTCTCTATCGAAGCCTTGTTTCTTGGTCTAAGTATACCCTACCCAGGTGTCGGATTTGAGACTGGCTATGTATACGAAGGAAAGTGCAAAACTTCGGCTACCAAAATAGGTACGTGTGCTTAGTTGTGAAAATGAACTGAAAAACGAAATATCAACGATCGTATAGAATGGACCTACCGTCTTTATCTTAAAGCTCTCCGAGGGAAGTTGTTAGGGCATTGTTGGAGCACTGTTGGAGTACTGTTGGCTATGGCTGAGGTGGATTAAGAAACACTTACTCCAGCTACGTCAATCAACCTGCTTCACGAATAAGGAATTAGTTTTTCCAGACTTGACTCGCTCCATCGAATGGGCAAACAGGGCGTCAATATTGACAACCTTTGGGGAAGTAGTTTAATTCGCTGATAATTCTTCCTGTCGTGTGGCAGGCGGCGGTCCATAATTGTAACTGTTGGAAAGAGTACGATGAATGGCATCCATTAATCGAAGGGCATAATTTCGAAGCAGTCATGCATAGGCCAGGCTAGTATCTCACTTCTTGATATAAAACTTGGAAGAGAGTATTAAAAGTCCACACACTGTACATACAATAACGTCCCCAAACTGAGGAGTAATATACGCTAGCACCTCCATAACGTCTGCGGTACTTAGTAGCACCATTTAATGAAGACTTGGCCGCGGTCCGGGATGTAAGAGTAAACATGAGTCGGAGCGTGTTGACGTGAATCCCGGAATCGATTGTGATTTCCACCTGAGCTCTTGGGATATGAGGCTGAGTACGAAGGTATGAAATCTATTTCTTGTTATAATGAGACACTAACAGCGATCCTTCGTACTCACCGCTGCATGATCTTCGTGACGTATGATGAAATGGGTATTCGGTGAGTAAGACGGGGCGTAGGCTAGGTAGTCGTGGTGTTCTTCTATGGGTTGATATGTGTGGCGGATGCCAACCGGAAATGCCTGGACAATGCTCCGGCCAGCTAATCTATCTGAGAAGGGAAAGGTCAGAGGGGAAATACCAACTTGCAAAAGGATGCCTAGCAGTGAGAGGGAGAAGGTGAGAGAAGGTGAAAGAAGTACGAACCAACTTGCAAAAGGGCATCCCTAGCAGTGAGAGGAGACGCAATTGCTTAATCGCGCTTGCTCGTGCGTCTATTAGCATTCCGAAGATAAAAATCCGAGAATAGAGGGGATAGGGGTGAGTTGGTGTGTCTGAAAATGGAAGAAGATTATTGCTTCGATGTTGCATAACATTGATGTCACTTCGAAAAACAGAAAGCACAACAAGATTGAAAGGAATCAACGCTGTCTATATACTCAGCACACTTCTTACAGCCTCCTTCAAGGTGAGATTCGTGGCCCCTATTAGCCCCCAAAGTAATTGTAAATGTCATCCCAGGGAGTAAATTGCGCCCATTGTGCCGTGAGTATACATATTTTGTTAGAGTACCTGGTGAGTAAGCGTTGAAACGCCAAAATACGACATCACTCGGACTCCGATCCAAAAGAGCCCCCAAGTCTCGTGACAAGTATCTTCCTGCACAAGTTAACACCCAGGAAATGGACGATTTAGCAGAGTATTCAATTACTACTTCTTGTAACTTGCAGCAATGACAATAGACATCAGGACCATGAGTAAACAGCCCTTGTGGAGTTCCAGCCTAGATTGGACTACTCCCTAGGTATCCTGTTTCCTCACATTGTACCACGAGCAGTTTCAAACTACGCTGCATCAGGTCATTGACTAGACTTTTTATATTAGCTATTGTGAAAGATATTCAATAAATGCTTTATATCACATACCGTCCAAGCTATGACTAACATCGAAGTTCCCTTCCCCAATTAGAGAAACGAAAACTTCCAATTTGCAAAGCTACATAATATTTTTGATACCTATGAATTTGTGGAAGTATGTCGTCCCTTTCTTCCGAACCACGATACGCGAATCGCCATAAATCGTTCAGGAAGTGTAATCCCTTTATACGTGCTCAATGTATCAAATCAAGTACGTAGCAGTATAAACGTAAAAGAATAGCCTTTCCAACCTCACCTTATTTCTAGACGAAGCGGCACGTAGAGATGGTATGGATTCCGAACACAATACGCGCTTGAGATTGATCCAGACTGTGTCATTATGAATGAATTGACTATATTCACCCCTTGCACTTGTCAGCTACTATAATCTTAGGGAGTGAATGAGTCAGAAAGATAGTTTGAAGAAAATATTATATTTATATGAATTTTCTTGTTTAAAAGGAAGTGGGCTCCTTCTCTGATATATATATTTTTTTGAGATCCTGCCTGTCTTAGTATCTCCCTTCCCCACAAGACTCAATTTCACCTCTTCGACCATGTGTTTTACGTATTGAAAAGGTAAAAGTCAATATTTAACTCTTCTAGGATATTCCCAGTCGTAAAGATCAATGAGGGATAACGTAAATCCAAAATAGAGCCTCAATACATCTAGTAGCGCTGGATGGCTACATTCAAACAGCCTGAGAATTATAGCCAAAATTAAATTTGAATAAAACTCCTTCACCTAGCTCAACTCATCCCTCACACTAAATTCAAATCTCTTTGTAGACTGGAGCTTACATCTTACGGATCCACAATGTGCATGAGTGTCGCAAATTCTTAGACATCTGAGATGCTCTCTCGATTTGTTTCACCTCGGCCACCTTAAGAACGCTCTTTTTGATTAATTTTCACCTCGTTACTGCGGACCTCTTTATACTTTGTATTTGTTATTACTATATAACTAGCTAAACGTTCCTCACTTATTCAAACCTAAGATCTCATTCCCTCTATGTCTATAATTATCTCTTTTCGGAATATACATTCCCTAAAGTATATTTTCTTGAAAAATTGCTTCTGACGGAGTTAAGGGGGGATAGGGGGGATGCTAATACTTAAGCGATGAGTTGACTTTTTACTATATACTCTGTATAATTGCTTTAATTTTTAAACTGAAGCTTCGTAAGAAAATTTATTGAGCGAAATTGAATCTAGAGCGAAACACGATTCGTGGTAAACCTTTGACTTTGAGAGATTGTTTGAGCCGTGTAGCCGTGTCTTGCGCCGTCGTTCACAGCCTGGATTTTTTTTTTTTTTTTTGTTTTTTCAAGGAAGCATTCGTTCAATGGGCAAATTGACTTGGATGATGTGCTTCTTTGAGCATTTTTTATTAAGGCACTGGCTCGTTACTTGTTCGTATATACTGATAAGGGGTTGCTTTGTGTACCTCCTCGTGAAGGCAGCATTACAGACAGAGCCCTGCCTGAAATCATGCTGACAGACCGCACAATCTTGCCCACCTAGGAATTAGACCTGAAATAGGATTGGTGCTCGGAGAAGAGGTACGTGTCAAGGTATGGGGTTTTGGATGAGCCTAATGGAATCGATTATGATGAATGCCTCTCGGGCCTTCATGCCTTGATAGTACATGGCATACCCTGATTGGCTTTCTGCGACAACGAACGAGAGAAGTCAGCAAGATATTGGTGAAAGCAATCGTCTTTTGAATTAGTGTAAACCTCTTTACTGAGACAAGCTTTTCTCAGAAACAAGAGAGTCAGGGCGATGTTAATTTAGACGGAGTGGAGGCGACGAGATTTGAGTGAGGCCAGAAAATGATCAGCGAGAAGGCTAGGTTTCCATGCGAATGTGATCAAATTCACGACGGAAAAGGTTAGGATGAGTCAATTCAAAGTAGACGGCCGTGTCATGAGCCTCAAGGAGAACGCCTCACAATCGACAGCTGGTGGGGGCCGAACAAGAGTTATAAAGAGCCTCTATTTCCCTTCTCATTTCATAACTAAAGAACATCTTCGAGTCCAAAGAACCCTCATCAAAATCAGCCACCGCGCCTCTTTGCCCAATAATGCATTTGGAGGACTATGAGTGGATGGGTCAGGTCACCCAGTGAGTTTAGTTTAATTTATTTCTGGGTAAAGTTCATCGGGGCAATTACGCTAAATTCTTACGATGACAGTGATTCGTCCTTTGCCATACAGCCGGCATATGAACACTTCAATGCGTATCTGAGCTACATCGATCGTCCGGACTATCCGTTTCCTCAGTCTTCCACGTTCTTGTTCAACGACTCTTCCGCGAACTCGTTATGGGAAGGCCTTGGGACTGCTCAAAGTGACTGGCAGTCTAGCACCGACACATCAACATCCTGGATCCCTTCGATAGGATCATCAAAGAGATCGCTGAACTGCGACTGGCCACCTTGTTCTACATTGGAGTTCAGCACCCAGGAGGAACAAAAGCACCATATCAATCAGCATGCTCATAATGTCCGTCTCGCCTGGAAACCTAAGATTAGGTGTCCCTGGTATCACTGCACATCTAAAGCGCGTCTTAAAGACCTCAAGAGTTTCGATAATCATCTAAACAACATTCACGTCAACCCTCTTGTTTGCACAGCAGAAGGGTGCACTCATGATAAACCTTTCCGAGGAAAACCAGACCTTCAGCGCCATATTGACACCGCTCATGGTCTAAAGCGATTCAAATGCCGTTTTGCATATTGCAGGCTTTTCGAAAAAGAGTTTTCTAGAAAGGACAAATGGATGTCCCATGTGAGGGAAGCTCATAATACTGAGCCCTGCCCTTTCGACCATTGTCGGTGGAAGATCTCAAATACGTTTTCCGAGAGTCTTGCCAAACATCTTGGCAAGACTCATGGTAACTTCGAATGTGCTTTGAAGTCGTGCAAAGGCTCAGTCTCGCACTTTTCGGAGAAGGCACTAGCGGAACACCTGCAAGTGTGCCACAATATTAGCTGGACAGAGGTATTAAGAGCGAAGGATGCAGCAAAAGTTACTGGGGCCCTTGTGTTAAAAGTTGAGCATATACCAGCTCATACTGAGGTATTCACATGCAGTCTTTGCCGGGTGAGGAATTGAATAGTTCAACGCGAGGACCTATAGTAGATCTATCTTCTGAAGGCACTTTTAAGTTCTGTGTCTTGTCTCATAACTCAAAACCTGTTGAGTCATTTAGAGATACACGGAATTGTCTCTTCTATTCTGATTATATGCGTTTGATTTTGACTTATATATATTTAATTGCTCATTTGAGTTAGATTTGTGTCCAAGCAACAGCTTCAAGAAACTATTGTATTTAGTGGTTTGCTATTGATACTTGCCACACTTGTAAGTTGTAAAGCAATCCGCTATACTACAAAGTATTACTTGAAAGCTGAGAATATACTAAGAGTAAGCTTGGGACTAAGCAATCCATCATCTGTATGTAAGTTTTTCATATCTCTACCTTGATAGTTACGTCGACTAAGCCAAACGGTGCAATTCATTCATGTCGTATTCTGGAAGTACTTCCGCCTACAGCATAGGTTTCCTACGATAGATAACTTTTGCGTCGATTGTGAGCCTCAACCGTCCGGGGATCACTGTGTCAATCTACGGGCTTGCGCAGTGGTGATTCAGCGCCCTGGCGATTTATCCTCCCACGACGTAAGGTAGGCGTCTCTCCAGACTGAAGTGAGGCTGTAGGGTGTTGAAGACGCCTTTATGGAATTATAAAATTCTTCATTTCCTTTTTTCTTTTTCCAACAAATTCATAACCCTTTGATGGGGTTTCCTCCTCAGTGTTCGGCCCCCAATCCTCTTCATGTCAGCACCTTCCTCTTTTGGCGATATACCAATATATCATTAACCAATGATGCTCTGTGAGGTCAGCATCCTCCATTTGGAAGATGGCAGAGATCGGCACATTGCTGTTTCTATTTCCCCTCTCCACCTCCCCAATATTTTGCACATTTCTGTCTTGTCTTTCCTTTCCCTCCATTTGACAAAACAGAAAGAAGTACACTGTTCTACGCGCGTCGAATGCCAACTATACTCGACTGTCTGCCCTGAGGTTTGCCCACAATACATTATCCGTATGGCCCTTTCACGCCCTCCAGCCTTGCAAAAGCTGCAACATTGTGCGAGGATCCCTAGCCAAGATTGCCCCGTTTGCGAAGTAGCAGTTTACGTCTTGTCTGGTATTCTAGAACAGTCTGGCAGTCATGGTATCTCGTATACGCCTGACGGTCAATCGAAGATGGGTCTTCTAGAGGCGCTGATGTCCGTTGATCGGACTCTTGAGGGTATGTATTGTCATCGACTTCCTCGAGAGGACATTCTGACAAACTCAGGGTTCAGTACTGCCTAGCTCAGCCTCCTTCGCAGGTAATGCGGCCTTCTTCCCTCACCGAAACCTCTGAAGTTTTGCCACGACATTCACTGCCGTTGTCTAGCTCCATCGCCCGCTTTGATATGGTCGTGTACAACGTGAAGTATATAGAGATGATTCTCTCTCTACGGCTAAGGGGGGTTTGCCTTCTATGTGCTATTGGATATAGGGACTATGCCCTATTGCCCTCGTCTCTAGGTGTTAGACACATGATACCTCTGAGAGCAGCCCTTGAATCGTTACCCACTGCCCGGATTGCCCCGCTTCTAAAGAGCAGGTAGATAGCAGGCCTCCCGCCCACCACGATTCTTTTATTATTTCGTCGATACCGCTTTTGTAGCTTTCATATGATGCTCTTGGAGTGAGTGAGAACTCTAATACTCAACTGCTTTGCAAAATTCCTTAAACCCCCAATTATAACAAGCGGCAATCCATGGACATGTACAGGAACGCTGCAACCCCGGAGGACTTCGATCGACCATTGCCTTTGGCCACGGATAAAGTTTATGGGAATAGACTTACTCACCATACATATCTCCATCAAGGTATGTCTGAATGCACACCACTCAAAATACAAAGCCTAACAGCGCTGGAGAAGCTCCTGACGTACCATCTCCGCCAGCGCCCTCGAATTTCCATCGGCATGAACAATCTTTACAAAGTATTGGCAATTATGATGAAGCAAATTGGCAGCAGTTGTTATACCCCGACAGTCTAAGGCCGCAAAGTCAAGCCATCGATAACCTAGTCGAAGCGAGTTGGCGAGAAACACAATGTAAGAACGGTCCGGTTTTACTTTAGTTTCTCTCTGATTCTCTTTTAGCACCATACCGATATTCGATGGCGAAGAGTACTGGCGGCCATGTTCAACTCTCTAATCATTCATACCTGCGACCACCCGAACTAACCTACCCTGGAAACAACCGAAGCTTGGGAGTCGACATGGTGGACCAACAAGCCGTTGGCGAGTTCAATCCCGGTATCCCATTTGAGACCTTTGAGGGTTATCCCCAAACTAATCAATTTCCTGTCACCAATATTATGCCAAGTGATCTTTTCCTGGGCTATATCAGCGGACCTAAAGGTTACGATCCCCCGTCTAATTTCCAGCCTATCCATCAAACGACAAGTCTTGGTCCTCAGCAGCCAGCTTCGCGGGTCAATTCTCCGTCCAACATGTCCTGGGTATGTTCTCGGTGCCGGCCCCTCCAGACCTTTGTTGATCAGAACACTTATATTGTTCATTGGTGGAAGACACACTGGGATTGCGATGATTGGATACCAACTGCCTGTTTGTGGATACCGTGCGGCTGCAAGAGGATCTTTTCTACTTACCGCGGATGGCTTAACCACGTCAAAACTCGCCACCAGAAAGAATTCTGGTGTGTATTTCCAGGCTGCCCAGGTGCTGGTTCGCGTGATACTCCTGGTGCATTTGGTAGCAATGCAGACCTTGAAAAACACTTCAAGGCAAAACATGAACAGCCAGTGTATTGTCGACTGCCACATTGCAAGGGAAAGAAAGCTAAGCTGAATCGAACTGACAAGCGTGATGAACACGAGGCTAAATGGCACGGCCATATTCTCTGTCCTTTCACGGGCTGTGACCGAGGGCATCACCAAGGAGTCAACTATGGATTTTCGGAACAGGATGATCTGGACAAACACTTATGGGACGCTCACCGCCGTGACCCCCAATCGTATCTGGAGAAGCTGCACACCTAGATGGAGGCAGCGCCTATGCACTAGCTTTCGCCTGTTTCGATTTCCTCTTCATACCTTTTGCATATAATTGGCGTTTATTTATGGAGTACCGATAGCGATACTGTCAGAGGCCTTCTAGTATGGTATTCCTTTGGTTTTGGCGGCTACTTTTGGAGTCTGAGATATTAGTTGTTGTGGATGAAATTTTTTAATTTTATCAACATGGGATGTACGTTGTAAGCTATTACAGTAACCAACTCTTGGTGTTGGTATTAGAGGGAATTCAGGAGTCCCCTCCTCTCTGATTATAATCACGCATTACTGCTTCTCCTAAATCACTATCGCTACTGCTGTGCCTCCATCTTACTTGTGCCTCGTAATCGTAACACTCTTACTGCATATTGTATCGGTGATTAATGTGACTTTTGGAGCTTGGATTGATCACTGTAAGTTACCACCGAAACAAATAGATTGTATACTCTAGAAATTTTCTATACACAAGGCACATCAGATGGGGCCTCTCTCCCTCTCTTCTAGTATACGTTTAAAAGGTGGTAGACTAACAGCTGCGAAAATTTACCCTTTCCCAACTTCTTTAGATCCGCTCTGGTCTCTGCTAACCGCGACAATGACTATGTCACTCAATTGAACCTCTCCCTATGCCCATCCTACCCACATACTCAACAAATTATGAGGATGCGCACCCCACCACTCACTTCACAACTGTTCGGCTAAGCCTCGTCTCGGTAACCCCTTTAAGTTGCCCTAAGGACAAGTCTAAGGGCAATCAATAATTGATGCAAGTTCATTACCCAATAAATGAGATTTTTATTCGAGGCTGATTAGCGTAGAGAATTAAATCACCGATAGTCTGCCTTTCTATATGCCCTTGTTTTTAGCAGGAGGAGGAAGAGTGGGCCACGTCAAAGACGAACGAGGAACCTCGGATGGAAAGGAGCCGAGATAGAAAGGAAAAGGCTAGATGGTGTTATAACTCGAGAGTGATTGGGTCTCTGGGGTATGAAGATTTCTTTTATGGAAATGGGTTGATATAAGATCATTTTGTAGGACATGTCAGATATGTTTTCGGAACTCTTTTCTTACAAGTTTACAGGACTTATTCTAGGATATAATCAACTTTAATGCAATTAGGTATCTTTATGAAACGTTCCTCTAGCATTAATAAGAAGCGATCCCCTCCCTCTTCGAAAGTAGGAATTTACTCATGAAAATAATAGAAATTTGCAGGCGTAAAGATTCGCCTTCTTAGCCTGGGGCAAGAAGTTACTCCCCTAAGCTCGCTTAATGTAGGCTGATTCGGACCCCTATTCTCGCGAGCTCCACAATTGGAAGATGCATTAATATTATTTGACAACCGTGCCTGTTCTCCATCATGTTTCGTAACTTAGTTTTTATTGAGCAACGACAGAAGAGCAGCTTCCTGCAAGAAATTTAATCGTACCGAAGGTAAAGAATTCTATTCATTGGATCATGTCAATAACGCTACTTTAATTGAGTAGCAATAACGGCATAGTTCCATAGCGTTTTTTTTTTTAAAATGGTCCATTGGAGGCTTTATCAACCCCAACCGCTAGAACGTCCCCGGTCATGCACAATTGAGGTCTGCAACGTAGTAACCACTGGTGTCTTCCACAAAAGAGGTTCAACTCCAAGCCTATAATAAATGTCAAAGACTCCGATAATCTAAATGCGGTCCAAAGTAATAGTACGAGGGCTAAAGGCGCATTTGAGCGGATTAAGATTGTGGATCCGGAGCTGGATGAGACAAATACTCGCATCTGCTTTATCAGAATGATGAAAAGCATCCGTTGACGGATCATTCGAGGTGGTTTTTTTAAGCATGGGGAGAAAACAGTTGCGAGGATTGTTTAGTTTTGATGAGAAAGGGGTGGTGATTCCATTAAGCTGAAAAATAGATTTTGATTAAACAATTACCACCACTCAAGTGAATGTTAGAAACTTTATTCACTCATAATTTGTCAAAAATTCTACTTAGTAACGCTCGATGCAAACTACATTATCCACCTCGGCATTTGGTAATAAGGTTACAAAACAGTGTAAACTATACTCAATCATATGATTCTGCCTTGAGGCTTTTTGATATATCTATGAACAAGGCGTCAAAGTCTTCTCTATAGTTAAATAATTTGCATAACTGATAAATTACTATGGGTGCTTTGAAGCAGGAATACATGTGGCTCGCTTAAAAATAGGGGCACTGGATATATCATCTTCAATAAGTCCCCGAATGATTTAAGTTTAGTCATTTACCTTAATGTGAAATAACTGAGCGCATATTTCCCAAAGATCTCAAACTTCAATTAATTGTCACTTAAGTGTATACGGTAACACCCCCTTATTCTAATCTAAATAAAACGCCCACCACCACTCCTCCTCAATCCATGCAAAGCTCATGTAATTCTCCCCTCTGTAACATCTACTATAACATGCCTATGCCTTAACAACAAGGACAACAACCTCAATCCAACCCTAACCTAACTCGAAGGTATTTCTTTCTTACTCTGAAAGTAAGAAAGACATGAAAGAGGGTGATGATGGGATCAGTGTGTTTATTATATTTTTAAAAGGGAGAGAGAGAGGCACAGGCACTGGGGGAAGGATGAACATCTTGAATGCCTACACACCTCTAAACAACTTAAATAACATTAGTCATAATTACTAATAGTAGTCAAATATTTAAAATATATCATAAATCTAGTAGCAAAAAGGATAGCATTTATCTAACTCCTAGGTGCTCTCAAAAACCCAACTACACCACTACACCACCCGACCAATTCACCGATTCGCCTTCCTTCTTGCTTTTGCGTTTCCCTCCATTCGCTTAATGCTTTTCTTAGATCTCCATTTCCTTCTACTTCCCTTTCTTCTCCTTCATCCGCACCTAGCCCTCCGCCTACAACCATTCTAGCAGCAATAATTTCTTCACTATGAAGCTTGAGGAAAACGCTCATCCAAGCAAGAACTAGTTCGTAATCACGTTTTTGTTTCAATCGGGAAGTGAGTGCATGGATGAATGGGGTGAGTTCGGGGGGAGAAAGGGAGCGCAGAGAGAGATCGGCTTGTGACGGGGGAAGAGTGGAGAGGTGGGAGAGGAAGGTGGTGTCTATTTCACGTTAGTACTATTTACTACTAAAATAAAAGAAAAAAGAGGGAAATAATCATAGGCGGAAGAAAAGGGTAGAAAAGGAAATAGAAAAACATACAATCACCCCTCTCCGCCCCCTCTCTCAGAGTCTTCGTGAATACTCCTTCCTCACTCTTCGCCAACTTCATAACCCTCGACTGCTCTGAAATATTTTCTTTCTTCTCGTGATGTTTATCTCCATTAGGAGACAATAAAGGACCAGGTTTCTCTAGAGAAGGAAGGAAGAAAGGCGCTTTTTCAGGAGCCTTTGGAGCTTCAGTCGGTTTGTTACGGGCTTTTATTAGGTCGAGATGAAGGAGTGTTTGCCAGCGAGATTTAGGGACGAGACTCAATGTCATCATATCACTGCTTAGCTGATCTAAGGAGAGAGGAGCAGCAGAATCTTCTGTATCGTCGCTTTCGGGTGCGAATGCGGCAGAGAGGAGGGTCGCTCCTCCTTCTCCTGAAACGGTGGGTGCGTTTATAGAGGCGATTTCGGCTTCGGATATATGCCGGGTTGGAACGTGAGTGAAGAGGGTTTTATTATTCCAGATATTGACACCTACTTGACCTTCACAGGTTGTGGCAAGGAATTCTCCAGTCCCGGAAAAGGCGAGGGCGGTGCAAGGGGTTTCGGTGCGCATGGCATCGATGAGATGGCCTGTGGGAAGGTCCCAGACGCGGATAATGCGGTCTTTTGAGGAGGCGATGATCCAGCGACCGTCATTGGAGAAACAGAAGGAGTTGATGGAGAGTTTGCAGCCCCAGAGTTCTCGGATAGTCTTTTTAGTTTCGATGTCGACTATGCGTATGGCGAGATCATCGCAGATGATGGCTATTAAGTCGTTGGCCGAGTGATATTTCATTCCAGTGATTGAGGCCATCGGATGCCAATCGATTTGGTCGAGGAGATTTCCGGTGTTGAAGTCCCAAAATTTGATCTTGCCATCGAGTGAGCAGCTGATGATGATTTTATTGAGATTATCAACCACAATTCCAGTGACTGCCTGAGTATGCTTTCCAAGTCCGGGTTGAAATTTACTAGCAGATTTGATTGAAATGCCGGCTTCTGCAGCTTGCAGTTGCTGGATTTTAAGCTTTTTTGCTTGGGCTGGGGTTAGTTTGGAAGGAAATCGTTGTCTGTGAAGTCCAGATTGCAGGTTGAACATGTCAATTCCACCAGATTCAGAACCAACAACAGCAAATGTCCCACAAGGGCTCACTGCGACGCTTCTGACATTCCCCCCATCTCCAGTCTCAAAAGCCCATCGTCCAGCCTTCTTACGCCCCCAAAGCCACGTTCGAGCAAATTTATCATCTTGATGACCGGTCACTACGCTTTCCCATCCTGTTGTTCCACTTACTGTCGCATCCGTAGGTTTCTTCTGAGCATGTGAACCTTTTTGCCAGATTGCTCCACTTCCTGCATTTGCTCCCATTCCGCCATCTCGATTCAAAGACGTTGCCATGCAAATAATCTCAGGTGCTTTTAGATCTTCAAGCGTGGTGCTTGATTCATTTGCGAGCGTTGTATGTGCAAGTATACCCAGCTTCTTAGCCTTCTTTCGAATATGTCCTTGGCTGAGTTCCATGCTTTGACCATCTCGTCGTAAACTCCAACCCCATAGACTTCGATCCTTTCCGGCACTAAGAAGCCATTTCCCTCCAGCGTCTGCGCCATCTGCATCCGTGGGCAGAAACTGGAGTTGGGTGACTGGAGCAGCATGTCCACTTCTCGAATGAAGAATGCGAGGGATAGGAGAAAATGGTGTTTCGTCGAAAATCCATGATTTTAAAGAGTTATCCAAACCACTTGTAACGATGACAGGTTGACCTGGCAGAAATTCGACTTTGCTTACTCCACCTCCGACAGTGGCTTCTGAATCTGATGGCGGATTATGGGCGCCTCGAAGTATACCCATCACTCTTCCACCAGCATTCAAGTCCCATAAGGTCACATCCCCACTCTCAGGACCGGCCGTTGCCATGACTCCAGGTTTTCTTCCATCTTCACCAGCACCCATGCCATCGGTTCGGAAGGATATGGATGTAATGGCACGCCTAGATGAGCCGCCATTTAAAAAGCCAACTGTCTTGTCGGTCCGTATATTGTGAATTGTCAGGGGTCCCTCGGAATAGGCAATTGCCATCAGAGACAAGGCAGGGGTAGGTTGAAGAGCAGTGACTGCACCACAATTCGTTGCAGGAGGCAAGATGGTATATATCAACTTTCCAGAACTAACATTCCAGATTTCAACACCACTATCCTTTCTCCCTGCGAACACTTTATTCAGATATGTTGGCATGTTGCAGATCCCTCCAGTAAGCTCGTTCCCGCCATCTTGCGCAGCAGTCGAATATAGCGTCGTATAGTGTTCGTAGGTGGCACTTTTCCAGACTTCAACCCTAGTTGAACAGCATCCCACAATCCAAGTTCCCATAACCAAGATCTGCTTGATAGGCTCCTTCAAGTCGGAGGGCAATGCTAGCTCCTCCAGTCTTTTGCCCCGCTTGAATACACAAAGTCCTTGTACTCCGTCATTTTCTGCTCCTCCCCATGCGGCAAATACTCTATCTTTCCATGCAACAGTCGCCGTGATATCTGCAGGGGTTTGAGGTCGTGTGAGGAAAGCGAGGTTGAGGCCACGCTTGAGGTCGTAAGTCTGTAGACATTTTCCTACTGAGGTGGTGATTTGAAATGTCGTCTTGCCAAGCGGGATGGAGGTAAATGGAACGGAAGTTGAGGAAACAAGACCAATTGTCTAGAAGAAGTCAGCATATAAGTCATGCATATAAGTCATGGCGAGGAAGGGAGACAGGAAGGCATACTCGGAAAGGAGTGAAGATGCGGGATTCTTGCAAAGTTTTCCTCGGTGCATCGACGCCACTGAGCTTTTGCCTTTTCACAACAGGACCATCGTAATCATTTGGTGTTACCGAAGAAGGCATATTTCAGTCCGTAGATCTAGGAACGAAGCTTGACGGTCAATTAAGCTATCATGGCTTGTTTGACTTCTTTTAAATCGACTTGCTCTTTTCTTTTGCGGGAGTATTTTTTTGGTCTCGCCAAAATTTCTCGACCCTTGCCTCGTCGCACAAATTGCGGAAGGCGGTACAACTTCCTCTTTTTTGTTTATTTGTATTGTAGCTCAAAACATACCGAAGTTTACTTTCCTCCTTCTATACTTTTCGTATCTGAATTGCTACAATTTAAGCATTTCCCATTTAATTCTCGGTTTGTCTTGATCGAGATGCAGTCCCTTTGTCCATTGCTCTTGCTCCTGTTCTTTTGGATGGGGTCCCACTCTCATTTGACAAGGAACTCCTTTCTATTCCTGACCACTTTATAACGAGGTCAATTCTCTTGTCACAAAATTCTCTTGTCACAAATCAATCATTCCGTTTCTCTTCCACCAGATTTCCCGCTATGCCGTGATACCAGATCAAAACACCATACCAGCTGCAACCTGCTGCAACGATGGACCAAGGTGAGAGAAGCCTAGAAATGGCGACTAACGAAGCAAACCCCCCTGATACTGGCGTTGCAGTAGTTGAGTCTGCAGAACTAAGTTTAGAGCTTGAAGGCGAATCAACTGCTGCGAAACAACTTGCATCTGGAACTGGAACTCTACCGAAGCTAAAGACGACAAAAACTCCTGCATATCATAACCTGTCCTCCGCTTCTAGTGTCAATTCGGTGGCAAGTAGGAAGGGAAAACATATCGAGCCAGGCACGACAGAAACCAACTCAGAACGAGCAAGTATCTCTATGCCACCGCCTGTCGCTACGAAGCCATTGACAAAACCCCGAACATCTTCGACTTACAGTCAACGAACCTCTGGCCAGCTAGGTATAAGCCCAAGCACAAGAATTGGCAACGACATTGCAGTCGAGGACTTCGATACCCCTAGACTTCTACCAGGAACGATATTAGATGAATTCAAACATCCACAACTTCCGGAGCCAGCCCTGCGCGCTCGACCCTCAGGTACAGATCTTAACAGAAAGCGTAATTCAGTATCATCTATATACTCGTTGAGTTCAGCCCGGGTTGGGGGAGCTCCAAGCTCTACTGCGTCTGCGAATGGATCAGACGCTGGAACAAATACAAGAACATCCTCAGGGACATTCTCTAGTAATAAAGGCGTGGGAGCTTCTCCGGCCGAGACATCCACTTCGAATATTTCCATAACAACATCTTCGACGTCACAATTTGGAAGTCAAGGAGGTGTTGCCAACGGATATCAACTCACTCCTCGAGAGACACCTGCAGTTGCATCTGAAATCGCCAAGCGCAATGCCGCCCAAAGAGGCGAAGCTAGTCCTCGACCGCAACCACCGCAGAGATCTAGAAGTCGAGCGAAGAGAAGATTTAGTGGCAGTACCGGTGCAAGTAGTCACAGTCCAGCAAGTAGCGAAAGAGGATCACAGCAGAAGAAAGAAGAAGAGGCCAAATCCACATCATGGGGTGTTATTGGTGTGTGTGCACTTGATGTTAAGGCACGAAGCAAACCAAGCCGAAACATTTTAAATCGCTTGATTTCCAATGGAGAGTTTGAAGTGGTTGTTTTTGGTGATAAAGTCATTCTAGATGAAGATGTTGAGAATTGGCCCAATTGCGACTTTCTCATTTCTTTCTATTCAGATGGCTTTCCTTTGGACAAAGCTGTTCAATATGTTAAGACACGGCAACCTTTCTGTGTCAACGATGTACCTATGCAAAAGATTCTTTGGGATCGCAGAATATGCCTCCGAATTCTCGATAAAATCAACGTGCCTACTCCCAAAAGGCTTGAGGTGAACCGCGATGGAGGCCCATCCATCTTGACAGCTGATCTGGCAAGGCACCTCAAGGATACAACTGGCGTAACTCTGGAAGGACCAGACGATGGTACTGGGGGACAAATGGTTCCACCTCGCAAGGTAGAGCTCCTAGATAATGGGGATACATTGAGTGTGGACGGATGCCTTTTGACCAAACCATTTGTGGAAAAACCGGTCAGCGGAGAGGATCATAACATTTGCATTTACTACCCTAGAAGTCAAGGGGGCGGAGCTAGGAAGCTGTTTCGTAAGATTGGAAACAAAAGCTCGGAGTTTGTGGAAGGTCTTACAGTTCCTCGGGCGATCCTCGAACCAGAGAGCAGTTATCTGTATGAAAAGTTCATGAGAGTTGACAATGCTGAAGATGTCAAGGCATACACAGTTGGGCCTACATTCTGTCATGCTGAGACTCGCAAATCGCCTGTTGTTGATGGCTTAGTCCGCCGCAACACGCATGGCAAAGAAATTCGTTACATCACTAGTCTTACCAAAGATGAATCTGCAATGGCAAGTCGAATTGCAAATAGCTTCGGGCAGAGGGTTTGTGGATTCGATCTCCTTCGTGCTCAGGGCAAAAGTTATGTTATTGATGTCAACGGCTGGAGTTTTGTTAAAGACAATGACGAATACTATAATCAATGCTCGCGAATATTACGAGAAATGTTTATTCGGGAAAAGCAAAAGCAATCTGGCACTCCGATCTCTTCCAGTGGCTTTGTGTCTTCTGGCGCATCAGATGGAACTGGAAGTCCTCCAGCAAGCAGAAGAGAAACCGGTCTGAAAGATAATCACCGATCCACTCTCCAGTCTATCCTTGCCCACTCCCCCAGTATGTCGAAGCTTAGAGCTCATCACTCCCTGAAGACTCCTGGCACGGCCTCTCCTGATGTTTCCTCTGTAGCACCAACTCCTAAAACCTCGCCACCTTTAAATGCGGAAAATAACCTGCCACTTCCAAGCATACCAGCAACGCCTCTTCTTCCTCCGCCAGCAGTCTCTCTGCCCACAGCTAGTAGTCCAGGCTCTGCTACATCGACTGTACCTTCAACACCGCTTCCTTCAAGTGCTGCAACTGACAAATTATTGATGCCACCACCCGCTCCAAAGCACACTTGGAAACTAAAAGGTATGGTTTCGGTCATTCGTCATGCAGATCGGACACCCAAGCAGAAGTATAAGTTTACATTTCATACCAAACCATTTATTGAGTTGCTGAAAGGACACCAAGAGGAAGTCCTATTAACAGGGGAGGCTGCTCTCGAAAGTGTGATGGTTGCTGTTGATGTAGCACTTCAAGAAGGCATAGAGGATCGGGAGAAGCTTAGAATACTGCGGAACGTACTCGTGAAAAAGGGTGGATGGGCTGGAACCAAAGTACAAATCAAGCCAATGTTCCGAAAGAGAGAGCAGCAGAACGAGTCTTCCACATCTCTGGTTCTCACTCCCGAAAATTTGGTCGCAATATCCCCAAATCTGGCGCTCCAGGACGGACTTCTGGATGTCAAGCAACCCGCAGATGACGAGAGACTTCGAAGGACGCCGACCAGGCAGAATTCTGTATCGGGTGTCACTTTATCGAGAATCACAGCCGTGGAGAACAGTCTTGTACTTGATAAACTTCAACTCATTGTCAAATGGGGCGGTGAACCCACACATTCGGCCAGATATCAAGCTCAAGAGCTGGGAGAAAACATGCGTAATGACCTTTTGCTGATGAATAAGGATGTCCTCAATGAAGTCCACGTTTTTAGTAGCTCAGAACGCCGGGTTACAACAAGTGCACAAATTTGGGCCTCGTCATTCACTGAGCAGAAAGAAATTCCATCAGACTTTATTACCATTCGGAAAGACTTGTTAGATGATTCGAATGCTGCTAAGGACGAAATGGATAAAGTCAAGAAGAAGCTCAAGACGCTTTTACGACAAGGAAATGAAGCACCACCGCAATTTGCCTGGCCATCAAACATGCCGGAACCATCAATCGTTCAGAAATACGTGGTTCAGCTAATGCAATTACATCGAAGAGTGATGCGTCACAATTACAGCAAGCTTTATGGAGGAGCGACCTCATCACTCAATGCGATTGCAAACCCTGGCGACAAAGATCTAGCACAATCGGGCGCGGGGTCTGCAATGTCACAGGCAACAGCATCAAGCAGCATCCAAGCACGTTGGTGTTGTGGTGAGGATGCTGAGTTATTCAAAGAGAGATGGGAAAAGCTGTTCGGTGAATTTTCTGATGCCGAGAAGGTGGATCCAAGCAAGATTTCGGAACTATACGATACTATGAAATTCGACGCGCTTCACAACCGTCAATTCCTTGAGTGGGTGTTCACACCAAGCAAAAGCATTCTCGAAGAAGAGGAGCAAGCCATCTCAATTGAGAACAAGGGTGAGAAAGACAAGTCGAAAGAGTCCGAGAATGAAAAGTCTAAAGATTTGGACAATGGCAAGGCGGAGAATCAGACAGTGCCTATGGAGAAGGCAGATACCAATAGGAGTCTGCATCGGCGTATGTTCAGGCGGCGGTCGGTAATGGCTAAAGGTCCTGAAGAGGGTCCTGCTCCTGAGCAGTATTTCCGTCTCTTCACGGGCAACAGTCAAACCAAAGCGAAAACAGACATCAGACTTGAAAAGCTACGAGAATTATACAAGCTTTCCAAAGTTTTATTTGATTTTATCTGCCCTCAAGAGTATGGCATAACAGACAGTGAAAAGCTTGAGATTGGACTATTGACATCACTCCCATTGCTCAAGGTAAGTTAACTCCTCATATGATCAGAGGTCTTCCCTAACAAGTCCTAGGAAATCGTCCAAGACCTCGAAGAAATGCAAGCTTCAGACGATGCCAAATCATTCGTCTATTTCACCAAAGAATCACACATCTACACTCTCTTGAATTGTATTCTCGAAGGGGGAATTGAAACAAAGATCCAACGCAGCGCCATTCCTGAACTTGACTACCTCTCTCAAATCTGCTTCGAACTTTACGAATCCGAAAATAAGACTGCTTTAGATGCTCCTCCTACCGATATAGCGAAATATGCGTATAGTATTCGCATTACGATTAGCCCTGGAGCGCATACATTTGATCCTCTTGATGTGCAGCTTGATAGTAAACATTGTATTGGTTGTGCCCCAAGGAGGAGTCTTACTGCACATGGGGATTGGAAGGAGGTCATCGATACTCTTAGAGCTAAATTCCATCAGTATGTCCTTATCTCCTTCCCCATTCTCCCTCCCCGTCTCCTCTCGAAATCAATAACACTAACACAGAATGAAAATAAATAGAGTCAAACTCCCTAAATCATTCCTAGCAGTCAACCTCTCGGAATCCCACACCTTCCATAAAAGAGATGAGATTCCTGAGGGTATTGAAACTACCGTTGCCGAGATGGAGGGCGAGGATGAAAGTGGAGTAAAGCTTGAAATTCATAATTCGCAGGAAAGTCCTGTTCCAAGGGCCGTACCCACAGATACAGTTCCGGATTTTGATGTTCCTGCAGATGTCAGGGATTTTGGTATCGAGGGGAAACAGGGTTTATGAGTTGCACTTGGAAGCGGATCATCTCACCGCTAAATTGGTTTTCGCTTATTGATCGGCCTGGTGTCTTGGCTGAAGGGAGCTTACATGATTGTATATTTTAGGTTGTAGAGGGCTTGGGGGGAGGGGTGTGTGATGGGATTAGGATTGAGGTTAGACGGTGAAGGATAGAGGGGACGGATTGGAGTGTATAAATTATATTAGATTTCTGGCTGGTGTTATGCGTGCATAGAATTAGAAATGTATATTTCATGATCCTTCGTAAGGTTACATGTAAGATATTTATGATATCATTTAGGATTCATTGCCCTAAGTAGGGGTTATGAGTTGGGGGTTAGGAACGGTGTGACATAAAGGTAAGGGGGGTCCTTTTTCCTTTTTCTCTGATTGGATATGGGTATGGAGGTATCTTGATTTTAGGTTTGGGTAATGGATAACAGTAATGTGGCGGTGGCATTGGTATTGGTGGCGAGACAAGGGTAAGATATTAAGGGACCTTAGGAGATTTTGTGGGGTGACAGATAAGGTAAATATGGTTACCTTGGTGAAGAAGGAAGGGATCTATCATTTCTGTCTCGGGAGTTTTGATTAGCTTTCTAGGGGATCACTAGATACTGGGGAGGAGGAAGGGAAAAGCCGTGTAAGTGATGGTACTATAGTTGTTTCGGGAGGCTTTTGAAAACCTGGAAACTAGCCCCCCCCCGGCCCCCCTCCTCCCCTTTTTTTGAATGTTTGTATGGATGTATGAGCTGTATTGGGGTTGGTGGAGGTGGAGGTGGAGGTGGAGGTGGAGGAGACGTTGCCTTTTTGTCGGAGGAGTGCCAGGGAAGTGAAGGGGGAGGGCTAGAAGACGTTTTCCCCCCTTCTCTTTCTTTTYTGTCTTTTTTTTTTTTTTTTTTTTTTTTTTTGGTTTTCGGTAATGAGATAAGACTTCACTGCGAGTAACCGAAGATACTCCTGTTTCTCAACTAGCACTACTAAATGCTATCTAAACTCTTTAGCTAATTAATTTACTCTAAAAAACTTACAACCCGGCTTATAAATACATGTAAAAGAAGAACTTAAATATCTAATAAAATTGCATTTTAATATATTTTTACTTTAATAATGTGTTATCGTTGTGTTAACCTTTGCTAGTGCGGATAGCCTAAGCGATCGCTACAGATAACGTACTTCTTGCAGGTATCTGTTGCTATAGTTACGGCCCGCAAGATATAACGAATTGCTTGCCCCTATTTTATCTTCTTTTATAGTTTTATTAAGCAAAAACCTTTTCCCTATATTATTAATTAAGGACCTTACTTTATTTGACTAGGCAAAGGAGTAGAGAAGAGTCCGGGCAACTTACTAGACTGACTGGGTAGAAGGAGGCTCTCTCCAAGCAGAAAGTTCAGACGGTGTGGAGGAAGACACTTGGTAAGCTCTACATTGCATTACAATGATCTAGTACTGACGAACAACAGCTCGATCGAGCGCTAAACAGGGACAGTTAGTATCATGGACGAGAAAAATTAGCATAATGGGTTTTGCTACTCCATTGGTTACTCCAGGAAATACTTATTTCCGATGAGCTTAGCTATCACATGACCAGACTCTCAGGCTGAAGAGTAGGGGCATGATCAGGATAATTATATTGTTCGATTTGAGCAGCTATTTCGGGGAGTCAGTGGCTGTCTTCTGGGATCTTTCTGATGAAGTTTTAGTATCTTGAAAGTCGGTTTAGAGAATTTTCCGCTATAAGTGCTTTGCCCTAAGGTGTGATAGACAGCAAGTGCTGCTTCTTGGACATTTACATCAAGACTTGAACTTGGGCGGTTTGATTTTGTAACGCTAGATATTCATCTCCATGTCGCACAAAACTTGGAGAACAATACTTTATATTTAGTTGTCATTTTCCCTCGTACCAGGTTGAGCAAGTTCTCAAAGAACGCTAAGTAGAAACATGTTGTCCGTATACCCCAAAAATAGATTCCACTAGTAGTGAGGTCCACTATATATTAAAGAGCCTATGGGAAGTGCAGTTCGCTCAATATGCAAGAATGTCAAACGTGCAGCTGCAAGCCACTAGATATCTATCCCCATCGACACGTAATATTTTCAAGAATGCGGAGAGGGGAATATTCCATGAGAAGACAGAGCTTTGCATATTTTAGCCCCCAAAGTTCCTGCCGCAGTCATACAGTGGACCAATGAGCGTGATGTTTTCTTTGTGCTAGTAACACCCCGCAGATCCACATAGCCTTCACCTGCATGATATCTTGCCGTGCATCATGGCGTGGCTCTGAATGACAGGGTGTCAAGGTTCCTTGGCGGCTTATTTATTTGATCGAATAGATTTCGAGCATGCCGCAGAGTGGCGAAGTCGATATTTGGACGCTTAGTCTACTTCTTCATCGAACCATCTTTTTTAGATGACATGCAGAGATTCTCACTTTGCCTTGTTGGGCTGAAATGAGAAAACTTCAAGCGCTACTTATCGTCAAATTTGTCCTCCCGAGTGGTAGAGCAGTTCTCAGTTATACCAAAAAAAGAAACAAAACGAAGAAAATTTCTAGTCATTCAAGGACCAAAATATCCGAAGCCTCACGGGGAATTTGGCCAGTACCTCCTACGGCTAGTCATGGAGGTTGAGAATCACAACCGAGCCCATCTTAATATAGTAAGATATTGTATCTCACCACATCTTTTACCCGTCGAGCGTTCTGCTCCCCTTTTTGCTTCCCCACACCAGACAATTGATATATACATAAGCCGTCCTTTCTATCAAGGACAACCCGTCACCCCTAAGACTTAGAATCCGGTGAGCGCAAACACAATCAATTGTCCTTCCAATATGTTCTTCTCTGTCAGTTTATATCTGTGTTTTGTGGTTCTAGTAGCGAATGTGCAAGCTGTATTCAATCTTTCCCTTGCCATCTCCCAACTTCCTAGTTGCGCGGTTAGTCACTTCGTTATACCTCCTCTTTCTACACCCCACTTTTGAGTATATTTTGGTTATAGTTCTGATTATTTTATGAAGGTATTATGTTCAGGAACGACTTTAGGAGCTGGGAATTGTAATCTTGTTGAGGGGCCGGATTGTCTTTGCAGGAATGAGACGATGCAAAGTAATTTGTTCGACTGCGTGCAAGCTTCGTGTGATTATGCGGATCAATTGGGTATGTCTCGTTCAAAGAAAGCAGAAGAGAATGAATGTTTGTCTAATCATATTATGGGATTTATAGTTGCGGCAAATATTAGCCAGACCCTGATTTGTGATGGGATTCCTCAACCCACGAGGGAGAAGGAGATCATATGGACGATAGCTGTTATCACAGTCGTTACAGTACCTTTTGTCATTCTGAGAGTGCTCTCAAGGTATCTGGTTGGAGGCTTTTGGTGGGATGATTGGCTTGTTCTTATTGCGGCTGTAAGTTCTCTTCTGATAACTTGTCTAAAGACCATCAACTGACTTAGAATCAGGTTCTCCTGATTCCCATGTCCGCTATACCGATCTTCAGTGCGAAACTACAGCTTCACTCTCATAGTCAAGAGATTACTAACAAATATCAGATGCAACAAGAGGTTTCGGTGAACACCTATGGAACCTCCCTCCTCAAAATATAACTCTCATGCTCGAAGTAAGCTTCCCTTTCCCCTTCCTTCCCCCTACCACACCACACCCACCTCCACTAACACACCAAAAAGCTCTACTATGCCTCTCAAATCCTCTACTGCATCGTCCAAGTCCTCGCTAAAATCGCCATTCTCCTCTTCTACTTACGCATCTTCCCAGAAGAACGATTCCGGCTCATCACCAAAATCGCCGCTATCGGAGTCGGTCTCACATCTACCTCATTCGGTTTCGCGATAATTTTTCAATGTACTCCGATCCGAGCGGCGTGGATGCCGGGTTTGAAAGCGAAATGTATTAGTTCCAAGGGTCTCGTGTATGGTGGCGCTGTGTTTAGTATTTTGGAGGACTTGATTATTATTTTGCTGCCGGTTAGACAATTGCAGGCACTTAAGCTGAGTTGGAGGAAGAAGGTGGTGTTGATGCTTATGTTTGCTGTGGGGTCTTTGTGAGTTGAATCTACTTCCTATTCCGAATAGGGGCTCATAGGAGGGGGAGTTTCTAAAGCTGACTTTGATGTAGTGCTTGTATTACTAGTATGTATCGCCTGAGATGGATAGTTTCATATGAGGTGCATACTCTTGATTCAACATGTGAGTTTCTCTCCTTCCCAAAAACAATTACAAAGCCCCCTAATATTTGAAAGGGACGAACGTAAATGTAGTAATCTGGTCAGTAATCGAAGTTTACGTCGCCATCATCTGCGCCTCCCTCATGACCATCAAGCCACTCCTCGCAAAATGGATGCCCAGCCTGTTCAATTCCACCCGCTCAAGCAACAGCAACGAACTCTCTCCTTCTAATACCTGGCGACTCCGAGTTGGTTTTAGGAAAGGTGCAAATCCGTGGAGTGTTAGTGCTAAGACGAATGTTTCTGTGGGGAGTGAGGAGAATATTTTGGAGTGTGGGAGGGATGAGGGGGGAAGGGAGGGCGAAAGGGAAGGGGAAGAAGAAGGCACAGTTGCGAAAGTCTGGGTTAAAAGTACTTATTCGGTTCATACTAGTAGGGAAAGTATCAGGTGATACCAATCCCTACAGTCAATCCAACAGGGCTGTTAAGTGAGTGATAATACAAATTTTCGCTGCGGCCAGAAATACTTCAGCATGATTTAGCAATTTATTTTAATCTCTCGTATCGTAGGAGCCTTGGAACGGCCTTGGACTTGTGGAACACCATTGATGGGAAGGGGAAAGTGGAATTGACGACGAGAGATAGAGTGAGGATTTCGTAGATAGAGAGGGGAGGTATAATTAATAAAAGGGGGAAGCGTATAGCTTTGGGTCTGAAGGGATGGGTTTGATGGGATAGGAAAAGGGGCTTATGGTTTTAGAGGTAGTGAAATTTTGGGTGCTACTGGATATTTTTGTTCTTTTACACTATAGTCGTTTTCTTCCTTTAGGTTTGTCATTCAATACGCTCCTCTAGAAGGAAAGTCAACATTCGTCTACAATTCAACATCTATTTAAGAGTCAATGATATCAAAATGCTGTTACACTTGTACCCTTGTCCCCGGCCCTGACTGTCATTCCTCTAAACAAGGCTATTCTTTCGTGAGAACCCAGCCTCCAAATCGTATATCTTCTTGATACTCGCCAAAGTCTGCTCGAAATCCAAATCCAAATCCTTCAACAATCCATCCTTAAGATCGAACACCCAGCCATGAACAATTGGATACTTATTCTTCACATAGCTTTGCTGTACCGCCGCAGTTTTGATGACATTTCGACATTGTTCGAGAATGTTCAGCTCGACAAGACGTTTGTATTTCGCGTCATCGTCTTTGATTTCATCGAGCTCTTTCTCGTACAGGCGGTAAACGTCTCGGATGCTTCGGAGCCACGGGTTCAAGATGCCCATGTCGGTGTGACTCAATGCTGCTTGGACACCGCCGCAATTATAGTGGCCACAGACGATAATGTGCTTGACGTGGAGATGGACGACGGCGTATTCAATGACAGACATGACGTTGAGGTCGGTGTTGGGTACAAGATTGGCGATGTTGCGGTGTACAAAGACTTCACCAGCATCGAGACCCATGATCTCGTTTGCGGGGACCCGACTATCGCTGCATCCAATGTACCTGGAAATGTAAGCATTTGTTTTGGTATTATTGAGGAAATGTGATGTTACAGATAATCAGGATGTTGACCGGAGGAGAGCTTGTCAAAGAATCCAGAATCTTCCGAAAGTTTCGCTGCAACCCATTTTCGGTTGTTTTTGAAGATGTATTGAGGGGATTCTTTGATCGGACCCGAGATGCTGTGGTGTCTACATTGCGACTCCATTTTGACTCTAGAGTGAGGTTGTTAGGAGCGAGATATTGTATCGTGAAGTGTGCCAATTTTACATACTCTAATACTTGCTTCTGGTGCGGGTGATTGTTCCGGTAGAAAGGATTCGTCTGAAAGCAAAGGGGAAAGGAATGATTGCTTCTGGCTCCTTTTGTTATCGCCTGGAGGGTTACACGCGCTACTGTTCTATTGGTCTATCAGCTATTCTCAGGACCAGACTTTCTATGAGAGCTCTATTCGAGGAATATAGAAAAGGAAAAAGCAAAAAAAGGAAAAAGAGTTATATCATAACCCAGAGCCCGGAAAAGCAGTTTGTTTCGTCTAGACAGCCCCGGGCCCTTTGTTGGATAAATGTTTGCAATACTGCCCAATCCATAGCCAGATATCTGTCACTCGGTCTAGGCAATTAGCCTTTGCCAGAAGGAGCTGCGGCAATTGAATGCTTGACTTTTCCAACGGTTGGCTCTTCCACTTCTTTGGAATTATAAACCGCTGGTACTCGGCCTACGTTCGGCTTTTGTACAATTTGTACAAAGAGTGATTTTGAGAATATTTTGCATCGGACGCCACTTGCCGTCGAACAAGTTATTCATCAGAAGACTGGCTTCCAATGAGAGAAGAGAGCACACCTCTTATAGATCATATCCAGAAGCTTCCTGACAGAGCTGATCTAGACGCAGATTACCAATGAGGTGTGAAGATGGAATCATTCGCGATAGGGCCGGGATGTAAAGGAGAAAAGTTGAATGCTCGTTAGAATTTGTCGAATGAAGATTGGATTGGGGCGGGCAACATCGGGCCCAGATGCGATTACTAATCCAGAGGCCAATCAATAGTAATCCAAATGCGTCAAGTGTAACATCCAGCTCTCCTCAGCTCCTTTCCAACAGTTGTCTTTTCTTTGTTCTTTTTCTGCCATCAATTCATTACATCATCTGTCTGTCCCTTAGTGTCTGCAGCCTCCCGCAGCACAGGATAAATATGAGCAGGACCATCGATATCGATGTCCGCCATTACCATCATCGTCACCAAGAGCCTCCTTAAAAGCAAAGTTGTAATTCAGCACCAGCATCATCCTCATTCAACATCGCATCCAACATCGCATCCACAATGATGATGACCGTTCACCCGCGGGGAATAGAATGGAATACTGGAGAAGAGCAGATGCAAAGGCTTCTCCGAGTTCCTATGTTCCCAAATCCCACCAACCCTTTTCTTTCACCCAATGCTGCCAAAACTTTACTTAGAGCCCCGCTTCTCGCCCTTGGCACACTCGATTCGGCCGGAAGACCATGGACAACTTTATGGGGAGGAGATCCTGGGTTTGCGAGGCCCATCGCCCAAAACACGGTTGGAGTGAACACAATGGTCGATAGAAACTTCGACCCCGTCCTGGAGACACTCCTAAGCACGAACGCGGAAGGAAAGCTTACCATACCAGATAATATTGCGGGAAAGATGATTAGCGGCCTTTCGATTGACTTGCAAATCCGATTTCGACAGAAATTGTTTGGAAGGATATCGTCTGGTGCTCTGACTGATACTGAGAAGGGCGTCGCAGAGGCATCACTTGTGGTAGACATAGAGCAAAGCTTTGGTAAGATGCCACATCCTCATATCAAGATCAAATGCTAATATGAATCAGGCAATTGCCCCAAGTATCTCAACAAGAAGCGTATTATTCCTCGAATTCCACATCCAGAATTAATCTCAAACGACCTACCTCTACCCCAACGAGGGATCGATATTATCGGAAGTTCCGACCTCTTCTTCATTTCCTCTACGAATCCCAAAAGAGATATGGATACAAATCATCGCGGAGGCCCTATAGGATTTGTTCGAGTGCTTTCCAATGATGAAACAGGCGTCACACTTGTCTATCCCGAATACTCTGGTAATAGACTCTATCAAACACTGGGCAACTTGAAAACATATCCTCGAGTTGGCTTGGTCTTCCCGAATTTCAATACCGGCGACGTAGTCTACGTAACAGGAACCACCGAGATTCTTGCTGGTGAGGCTGCCAAAAACCTGATCGCTCACACGAATCTAGCAGTTAAAATTCATGTTGAAGCTGCACGAGTCGTCCGAGATGGCTTGGCATTTCATGGAGAGGACGAAGAACCCTCTCCCTATAACCCTCCAGTGAGGTATCTGTCGACCGAGAAGCCTGGAATCGCCACTAGTGACATGCAGATCCGGGCTAAGCTCGTTGGTAAGCAGCTCCTCACCCCAACCGTCGCCAGATTTCGTTTTCAAATGTCCGAGTCAAGAAAGGCGAATCCATGGAAGCCGGGTCAGTACGTTGCACTTAGCTTCGCAGACGAATTGGACACGGGATACCATCATATGCAAGATGATAACCCTAAAAGTCTGAATGATGATTTCTTACGTACTTTTACCATCTCTTCTGGCAAAGATCCTCTAGAAGCCTATGACCGCTTTGAAATTACCATCCGAAATGTTGGTGTAGCGACGGATTTTCTCTTTCGTCAAAATGTTCGAGCGGGACTGGAGCTTCCTATACAGGTTATTGGCGGCGAGTTCTTTATTGAGCAAGGTGAAGGAGAGCACGTTTCTTTTGTTGCTGGTGGAGTTGGTATCACACCTGTATTGGCGCAAGTTGCTGGACTTGATTTGGAACGATTCCGTCTTTACTGGACAAACAAAGTGGATGATCTGGGACTGATATTGGATACATTTGAGAAAATACCAGGTCTTGCACACTCGACAAAGTTGTTCATCACAGGCACTATCAAAGAAAAGCACTCCAGTGCGCTCAAGAGGTTAAAGGCTTTTGGAGCTTCAATTGAAAAGCGTCGCATTGCTAAAGAAGATCTCTCTAACGATCCAGCCATGATGTATTATCTTTGTCTAGGACCAACCTTTCGTAATGTTTTGATGGGATGGCTGGGAGGAAAGAAGACGGCTTATGAGGATTTCAATTATTAATTAATAGTCTTAATGGATTCGGTTTTCGGTATTAATGAAGGTGTTTTTTTGAATCTGGACTTGGATTTGTGAGACAATTGCATTCCTTATTAACATACCTGTGCACCGCCACCCTGTTTTTATTGAAAGTTGGGCTTTATAAGGGGGTAAGTAAGGAATTTTCATCTTCCCTTCAATGACATAGCATCACTAAAAGAAAGAAAGACCAACTAAACTAACGCAATGAGCCAACCAATTCACCCACGTTACAGCATCCGTGACCCAAGGGAAATCGAACCAGGACAAATCTCCATTGCCGTCTTCCGCACCAGCGACAACGCCCAATTCCTCGCCTCCACCGTACCCAACACTACAGTCCAAGACCCCGAGCACCCACACTGGAAAGTACCCCTCGCACAAGCCATCCTCCCCGTCGCAGGCGTGTCTATCTCCAGAATCCTCAACCACCCGAACATCATCTCCCTCGTCGACATCGTCATGAACAGCAACACACCAGGCACGTCCGACTCCATCTCTGGCCCCGCCGCCGACCTCGCCATTTTTGAAGACATGTCGGCCGGCTCACTCTCCTACATCCTTCCTCCACTCTCCTCTTTCCCCCCTTGGGTCGAAACCTCGAAATGGCATGTCCTCTCCGCGCAAAATTTCAACCGTTTCTCGCTCCCGGAATCGCTGTGTTGGCATGTTTTAGGTAGTATTGCGAAAGCACTGAATTGGTTGCATTTCGGGTTGAAAGAAACCGAGGGCATTCCGGGGGATTGGATGGTTCATGATGATGATTGGATGCCAGTACTCATTAGGGATGTTAGTCCGGGCCAGATTTGGTTTAAGAAGCCAGCGAGGGGCGAGACGTATGGTGAGTGTAAGTTGGGAGGTTTTGGAAATGCCCATGTTACTGGGTTTCCGGGGGGGAAGTCGGCGCTTACGGGGAAGATTCTGGATGCTGGGGTGGAGAAACAGTATTTTTGGGCGCCGGTATGTACTTCTTTCTCATTCCTAACACTGATTCCACCTTATCTTAGCTTTGTGATAAGATTGGGGCTAATGATGACCATTATGAAAAGGAAATATACAAAGACCTCGAACCGTGGTCGCGTCCCTCAGAAATCTGGGCTTTAGGGGCAGTCCTCTACTTAATGATGACGGGCATCCCACCACCTCGTCCCTTCGACTATAATTGGCAAATCTCCCGATTGTGCGACAAGAATTTCACTGATTCCCTCAAAGATTTGGTTGGGGATATGCTGAGGCCCAGAGCGAGTGAGAGACCGAATGCGACGTTGGTCGTTAATAAAGTGGAAGCGGGATTTAGGAAATGGAGGGTGGAGAGACCCGAGGAAAGTAGGGGCTTTGTGGATGCGAGCGACTTTGCAAGGTTAAATGGGATCGCGCCGTTGGGGGCTTTTGTTAGGAGTACTTAGGTGGTGTGTGAGAGGGTTTTAGTTTCGGTTTCATAGATTGGTGTTTAAGGAGGTAATACTTTGTTAAACTTACACATTTTTCTACCTTGTTCTCAAGTATCTTCGTATTCTCACATCCCAGGGCACCATTGGATAACCGTTAATCAACCCACAAAAGTGCCTTAGGTAATGCTAAAAGTATTCAGCCTAGGTAAGCTCTCAGCTATAATTCAACTATCTGCTGGGGTTAACTTCTCCGTTCTAACGGAAAAAGCGTATGCTAAGGGACTCGGTACCTGATGCTGATAGGAAAAGAAAAGCTGATTCAAATATCTCGAGCCATACGAGTAAGGTTCTTTCGGTAACGGAATATGCTAAGGGAGACGGAGAAGAAACTTCAAGACTGGCGAGGCGCTCTGGCAACAATTAGCATAGTATAAATACTATATCCATTGAATATAATACACTATTTCTTTGTTATTGTTATCAAATCTCGTATACTTTTGAAACAAGGAAGATAGTATAATTCCAGTTACTCAGATCAGGTAGAACATTCTATTAGGATGACTTCACATGACTTATAATCAGGCTAGTAGGCGAGCCTTAGTGCAAGCCCTTAAAAGCCACCTATAATAAGTATAAGGTCGGTTAAATACATTAAATTAAGGAACTAAATAATTAAACTAATTTAATATGCTAAAAGCTAGGCTGCCCAATTTGGCCCCTAATAGGCTACCCATGAGCCTATGCTACCCCTAAAGTATAAAATCTACTAATACTAATAGCGTTAATCGCACTATTAGCTTCAATTACCCTTATTGTTAAAAAGAGGGCTTCAGATGGTTGGCCATGGCTTGTAGATCGCTTCCTAATATAGCCTAGCCTAGCTCTCTTATAAGGGGGAGAATTCTCTTTAGAGAATTCTTCTCCTCAATCCAATTCATTGAACCCCTAATGCATCCGCAACGTAGTCTATAGAGTCATACTTTTAATACTTATAAAATTTAAGCGAGAATTAATAAAGATGCACGGCCGAATGGGTACCCATTGGTTACCCATTGTGCAGCTACTTCTTGGATATAAACAAAAAATTGCATACAGAAAGGGCTTTTCTAATAATCTATTCGTAAAGCAACTTCGCTCGTAAGGATTTTATGTGGATGCAATAAGATATAGGCAATAGGGGTTTATAATCTAGTATTAAATGGTAACGTGATGCAATGCAAAGCTAACTCTTTCTGAACTTTAGATGACAGTAGTCTGATGCGCAGCACAATTGCCACTACCGACGTTTGAGGAGCAAAGTGACCAGTAAATATGTAAATTTTGCCTTAATAATCACACATCCCTAGCTCCCACGTGATGATGTTGTAATTATTATGAACGCCTTTCTCGCTCCGATCATTACGGATTCGGGAATTCAAGTCAGCTCCTAATCTACTGAGGAGCTTATCTCACCACCAAGCATATTTCCTGTCGATGTAAGTTCATGAGTACCAACAGCTCCAGCTTCCCAGTTCGTGAAGCAAATGCAAGAGCTTGCTGTCGAATTGTCTACGACGGTATAATATAGAGGTTCAGCATCATCGCATGCAGCTCCGACTAAGGCTTAGTGTGGGCTTCTCTTGCCTGTCTGTGATTTCCATAGTCGGAAATTGTCACTGTTTGAAACTCGGATATTTGTAGGATCCCTGCTCTATAGTGCCGAATAGCTCTTCAAGGCAAAGTTTCGGCCTTGAATTCTTAACGCCTCGTTCCGGATATTGTCGCTGCAGAGGTGGCAGTTGTGAAAGTGGCGGAGGCTTATGACCCAAGAGCCAATCTCGACTCGTTCCTTATTTACTCAAATTAAATCGTGTAACGTGCTTATTAATCCAACGGCATTACTAAGACAGGGAAGGCTCGGAAGTATGCTGTCTCTGAAAGCATTGTCCACGGATTTAATGAAAGAATGCTCATGGCTCATTACCAGCTCAAGCTGAGCATTTACAGCGAACGGCCGAACGTCCGAATGGCCGAGTGGCCCAACTAGTGATACATTTTTACTCTAGGTATAAGTATCGTTAGCCTCTCTAGTATTCCGTTAAAGTTTCAAATAGCCCAAATGAGTAGCAACAATGTCTTCTTTGCTTCATATGATGTTGGCTGTAAGCTTTCTACTCACAGCGTCTTCGGCTGTCTTTACATTACCTTCCGCTTCTCATAAACGAACTTTAAGCTTTACATTGGCGCCTTTACCTCCAAGTCAAGACCCATTCTACACTGCTCCTGCAAACTATGAGTGGACATCGCCAGGCACTGTGCTGCGTGTTCGTCCTGCTCCCGGAAACCTCACGTCAATAATTGGCAACTGCTCCTCGGCTTATAACATCTTATATCGTACAACAGACAGCCGATATAACCCCTCGTGGGCAGTCACAACGCTTTTTGTTCCACTATCGTCAAACGGAAGCGCTCTTGTCTCTTACCAGATCCCTTATAACTCTGCCGATGTCGATGCCAGCCCTAGTTACGCCCTCTATGGAGACAGCTTAGCTAGTTTTATCGGCAGTGATATCCCTGATGCACTTGGTCGCGGTTGGTACATAAATGTACCAGATTTCCAGGGTCCATTAGCGTCCTTTACTTTAGGCCCGCAGGAAGGTCATGCCACCCTTGATTCAGTGCGTGCCGTGCTGTCGTCCGGCTTCGGCCTTGCCTCCAATGCCCAATATGCCCTGTGGGGGTATTCTGGTGGCGGACTAGCGAGCGAGTGGGCGGCAGAGCTTCAGGCAGCCTATGCACCGGAGCTCAACTTCGCAGGAGCAGCTCTCGGTGGCTTGACTCCAAGCGCACTGGCTACGTTAGATGAGGCTAATGGAACCTACTTTGCGGGATTGATCCCGATGGCAGTCCTGGGCGTAACAAGCCAATATCCAGAGGCGTACGACTTCATCTACAGCAAGCTCAAACCAACGGGGAAGTACAATCGGACGACGTTTCTGTTAGGCAAAAACATGACGTTGATACAGGCTTTCGTCGAATTCAACGATCAAGACATTTACGCGTACTTCGTCGATGGAAGAGCCGACCTTGATGTACCCACTATGCAAAATATCTTTGATAATAACGACATAATGGGATATCATGGCATACCGCAGATGCCACTGTTCATATACAAGGCAATTGAGGACGAACTCAGCGCTGTTACGGCCACTGACATACTCGTGGACAAGTACTGTGCATTGGGGGTAAACATACTATACCAGCGCAACATGGTTGGTGGGCACATCGCAGAGATTATTAATGGAGACGCGAGGGCATTTGCGTGGTTAAGTAGTGTGTTAGGCGGGACATATAACACGACGTACTCATCGCAGGGATGTACTATACAAAACGTCACTGTTAATGTTACTTCGAGTACCCTATGATATCAGGATCTTGATGTCTGTTCGACTTGTCCAGGGAGGAGGATTTTTAGGGTCAAAGGTTGCTAGCAAGCCTGAATCCATCATATAAGTTCATTAATTTCCCACAAAACAATACATTATATGACATATTTTATCATCATCCAAGTCATTATCACGGTTTGACACCTTACCATTAACATACTTATTTGTTACGAATTGGAGGCACAAGTAGGATTGAGGCACTGCAGTAGAGACGATAATCAAGAAGAAGTAATGATGGATAATATCTAAGAGAAGAGGGGAGAAGAGATTTCTCCTAATACCAACACCAACAGCCACCAACATTTAGTAACTGACTAATAGTTTACTAAGCGTACGAAGCACATTCTAACACTTTGGTTTTTTTATCACGACAAAATAATCAATCCTACCATACCTAGTGAAGTACGTCTAAAGCGCACACTCTTTCCAGCAGACTGAGGTGGTTCTAGAACTCCTAGAAAACAAGTAAATAACGGCCGCCACGATGCCCACTCTCCTAGGCTGACTGCTAATTCGGGTAGCCTAAACCCTAATAAGAATTCAGAGACATCTCAACTCAAGTAGTTAATAGCAGCTGCTAGAATTTTTACGCTAAGACTCTGATAGTACAGGCCGCTTCTGATCTAGACCTAACCTGCCCGAAGATCATAAAGCTGCTGCAGAATTAAAATCTTTTCATCTAAATATGGTTTTCTTCAGGAGTAATTAAGCGAGCAGCTGAGCAATGCAATCAAGTATATAAATAAGTGTTGGTACCAATAATGTTCGGAATGCAATATCCAATAGAATGTAATGGTCAATAGAATTCAGTAGTTAGAGAATGCCTCCTATATATCTAAGAATGCAACGAACCCTAGCAAGGGCGTA